>OV656689.1:30600000-30785055 GCA_927399405.1 Agonopterix arenella | reverse complement strand
GTGGATCGTCCTCCCGCGCACGCTCCGCCTCCTCCTTCTGTGATATGACGAGTTCACAGAAGGAGGCGACCGCCGCCCATGCCTCCTCACCGCCCAGCATGGCGTTGACCACGCTGGGAAGCGAGAGGTCTCGTCCGACCGCCGCGACCAAGTCCAGGCGCGGCTCGGACCACGACGGGCACACCTCGAGCGTGTGCTGCGCCGTGTCCTCCGCCGCGCCACAGCCATGGCACGACGGGGTTTCCTCCCTTCCGATCCGGTGCAGGTACGATCCGAAGCAGCCGTGCCCGGACAATACCTGAACCAGACGGAAGGAGAGGAAACCGTGCGACCGCCCGAGCCAATCTTGTAGGACTGGCCCGAGCGCGTCCAGTGTTCGGCGGCCGAAGGTTGCGGCGGCGAGGTCCTCCGCCCAATGTTGGACGGTTGCGGTCCTCGCCTGCTGCCGAACGGCCTCCCGCTCTTCCAGGGCCGGGCGCTCCCCGAGTGCTCTCCGCCCCGCCGTCCACTCGTACACTCTGGCGAGCACCCACGCCTCGAGCTCCCAAGGCGGGGTACCAGCCAGAGCGCACGCGGCCGCGAAACTCGTCGACCGGTACGCCCTCGCCACCCGTTGTGCAATGGCCCTTTGGGGCCGACGGATGGCGGCGGCGTTCTCCCTCCTCTGGAGGGAGTCTGCCCATATGGGGGCCCCGTAAAGGGCCATGCTCCTTAGGATGCCGGCGTACAGACGCCGGCACCGCGCGCTAGGCCCCCCCAGGTTTGGGAGGAGCCACGAAAGGGCGCCCGCGGCCTTTAGCAAGCGCGTCGACAGCCCGCTGAAGTGCGGGCCGAAGCGCCACCTGCTATCTAGTGTAAGGCCCAGATATTTCATCTGGGCCCTTACGTCTATCCTGACGCCCTCCACTAAGATGTGGGCGCCAGGCGGGGGGCGCTTCCGGGGTCCATGAAAGAACACGGCCTCGGTCTTGTGCAGCGCCACCCTCAATCCCAGGCGGCGGATCCTCCCTGCGACGAGGCCTCCGCCCGCCGAGGCCAGACTGGCCGCCTCCCCGAAAGTCCCCCCTCGGGCAGTGAGGAGGGTGTCATCTGCATAGCAGATGACACTCGTGCCGCCGAGAAGGGTCCCCCGCAGGAGCCAATCGAAACCGATGTTCCAGAGGAGTGGTCCTAGAACCGACCCCTGTGGAACACCGGTCTCGACGCAGTATCGCCGAAGGCAGCCAGTCTTGTCCACGAGGAGGACCGCTCGGTCCTCCAAGTAGCTGGCCAGGAGGCCCCGCAGGTATTGAGGCACTCCGTGGAACCGAAGTGCCTCTATGATGGTGGGGTGGGGGATGGAGTTGAAGGCGTTGGCTATGTCGAATGACACGGCCAGCAATCCATCCCCCGTTTCCACGGCCTCTTTCACTTGGCCTTTGAGCCTGGCCAGGGCATCCACGGTCGAACGCTCAGCCCGAAAACCGAACTGAGCGTCCGACAGATCCGGCCCAACTTCCCGCAGGTGAGCCTTCAGGCGAGCCGCGATGATCCCCTCGAACATCTTACCGACCTCATCGAGCAGAACGATGGGCCGGTATGCCGAAGGGGAGTCCGCCGGGCGCCCCTCCTTACGGAGAAGACACAACTGCCCCTCCTTCCAAGGCTTCGGGAACCTCTTGGACGCGAAGCATGCGCTGAAGAGGTCCCGAAACCTTTTCTCCATTTGGGTGGAGGCGATGGCCACCACCCTTGCGGGGATGCCGTCCGGGCCCGGAGCGGTCTTTTTGGGCCGGAGGCGACGGATCGCTGCCTCGAGTTCCTCCTTCGTCACCTCGGAGACGTCGTCATCCGGCGGGACCGCCGCTTGCGGGGGGTCCATCGCTGGTGGGGCGAAACTGTCCCTGTACGGAAACAGGGACCGTACCACCCCATCCAGCAATGTCGGCTCAAGGGTCTCGGCTACTGGGGGACCAAAGGGGCGCAGTTTGTTGCGCGCCGCCTTGTATGGTCTCCCATACGGGTCTTTGTCGAGACCCTCCAGCATCTCAGCTCTCGCCGAGTCCTGGGCGGCGCCCATTGCCGACTTGAGGACCCTCTTTGCCTCTACGTATAGTTCGTAGAGGCGATCCTCGTGGACCTCGTCTCGTGTCGCGCGTCGCCGGCTCCTCGTGAAGGCCCTCCTGGCCGCGACACACGCAGCACGGAGCCCCGCCAACTCCTCCGACCACCAATAGACGGCGCGTCGGGGGGGCAGACGGCGAGACCGAGGCATGCTGGAGTTACACACCTCGGTCAGGGACCCTCTCAGTTGGGCCGCTGCGGCGTCCACGTCCAGGCCATCGCAGGGAGGCGAGAGCCAATCCTGGATGAACGCCGCCTCTGCGGCCGCCTCTCGGTCTAGGCGGGTGAGGGCCCACCGTGGGAACGGGGATTGGCCCGAGGGGGCCATCCCCCGGGGGCCTTGGGTGGAGATATCGAACCGCACGTAGCGGTGGTCCGATAGCGTCTCCACCGGCTCTACCCGCCAGCCCTCAACGCGGGCGGCTAGCGCGGGGGTGGCGAAAGTGAGGTCCACTATTGACCCCCCGTTCCGCCGCACACATGTATGAATTGTCCCTCTATTTAGGAGGGACAGCCCGGACGACGCTGCCCAGGGTGCGATTGCGCGTCCCCGGGCGTCGGTAACGTGGTCACCCCAAGCCGCCGACCTGGCATTCAGGTCCCCCAAGACGAGCACCTGACGCGGCGCCGCCCTTCCGGCCACGGCGGTGAGGACTTCGAGAAAAGTCTCGAATTCCGAGAGCGTCCTATTGTTAGGGGAGAAATAGACCCCCACCAGGGCTATGTCTCCCCACGCGGCGGCCACGTATCCCGGTCCCCTTTCTAAGAGCGAAAGGGGAGGGGAGTCTGTGGAAGACCGCGCCACAATTGCCACCAAACCGTCTCCACTCCCCAGCCAGCGGCCGGGGACCGAGTACGGCTCGGCGACTACCGCCACGTCCACCAACCACTCGGCCATGACCTGGACCAGCAGGTCCTGGGCCTTCATGCAGTGGTTGATGTTCGTCTGAAGGATGCGATGTACGACCTGCATTATTCGGACATCGCACCCCTCTCGTCAGCAGCCGCGGAAGCTTCGGCGACGGTGGTGGCGGTAGGCCGGGTTGGCGCCTGCGCTTTGCCCTTCTTTGGAGGAGGTTTGCAGGACCTCCCACTCATAACGTGGTCCGCTGGGCGACCACTAGCTGCGCACACCACGCAGTGCGGCTTGGCGGCCGTACAGGAGGCAGCCTTGTGCTCCCTGTTCCCGCAGCGGTAGCAGCAGTCCGCCCTGTCCACCTCGGACGGACAGAGAGCCCGGGTGTGACCGATTCCAAAGCACTTGAAGCAGCGCAAAGGCTGTTCTTCAAGCGCCCGGACCACAATCGAGCTGAGCCCCACTTGCAGCCGTTTCTTTGAAACGACTGCCTTGGCTGCGGCAATTGGGCACTCGACACGGATGGTGCCCATGCCACCGCGGCCGGGCCTAATGGTCCGGCCTTGCACCGCTGCGACGTCACAGCTTCCTGCCGCTGCGACCGCCGCCACCACCTCCTCTTTGGTGACCGTGTCGTCGAGGCCGGTCACCTCTAGGGCCACGGTCTTGACGGGCCTGACGACTTTCGCCGCATCCGCGATGACCTCTCGCAACTTTGTTGCGAAGAGGTCTGCGCTCGCGCTGCCTTGGGCTCCCGCGAACTCAAACAGCCGGGCGCCCGTTTGCGTGTGGCGGCAGGTAACTGCGCCAATCCCTAGCTGCGCGGGATTGGCATTGGTACGAGCCCGTTTCAGAACGGACTCGTACGTCTCACCCCGCTCCATAGCCTCCGGGGTGAGCGTCACTACGACGGCCGCGGTTTTGGGAGGGACTAGCTTCCTCCCGCCGACGGGAGCAGCGGTGTCGGGCTTAGGGGCCGACTTTTTCCCCCTTCCTTTTCCCTTCCCCATGCCAGTCACTTTGGACTGGCGGGGAGGGATGGTGACAGGGGTGGAGGTCGGTGTCGCCTTTCTGGACTTGGCCTTCTTTTTCCTTCCGACCACCTCCTTCCAAGGCTGCTTGGAAGGGGTGGTGGAGGGCAGAAGGGCGTCCTCTCCCAGGAGGTCCTGCTCCGCCGCCTGATTGGCAGCAGACTCAGCCTCCGTTTCCGCATTAATGATTGGGTCCGGTTGTGTCGTCCCCGTTTTCCTCTTGTCCGCCGCGAGCAATGGTCGGACACGTCTCTCCGGCAAGAGCCGGTCCTCAATGCCAGCAAAACAGGCACGGGTGAAGACCCTCTCCTCCGTAACTACCTTGCGGATTATCTCCGCAAGATCCGTGGAGGTGACGCCCTCTACCAGCGGCCTTTCGGGAGCCTTTTCTGGCTGCTTCTCAGCCAGCTTCCCGTATAGCCGGTAGACCTCCTTCTGCAGGTGATCCACCCTCGCCTGCAGTTGCTGGGTCTCATCCGTGGCAGTGCGCTGCACCAGCTCACGGACGACGCCGAGCATGCTCACTGCCCGACATTTCAAGGCCTTTTGGAAGGTCCCCTTCAAATTAGAGGACTTTGCGGCGACCTCCACTATCCCCTCCTGGTCCTCCTGAGCCATCTGCTCTAGCTCAGCCAGGGAGTAGTCCGCGTAAAGGACGCTGGACGTACCATAGCCGGCCTTTGCCCTACCGGAGCGTGCCTTCTGCTCTTTGGCAGCAACCTCCTCCTCAAGGTCTTGCTGGAGTTGCGCACGTCTCGCCAGGTTAAGCTGGCGTTCGGCGTCCTCTAGGCCAATGTCGTGGGCAATGACACCAGGGGCAGGGGGTGAGACCTTGCTCTTACCCTTACCCTTGGCCTTCCCCTTCTTCTTTTCGGGCTTACCCTTGACAGAGCCCGAAGAGCGTTCGGACTCTTGCCTCATGTAGGCCCTCTTCCGCGTCTGGAGGTCGCCTTCTTGGGCCTTCGGTCCAGAAGCCGACAAACTCAGAGTGGACTCCACGTCTGAGTCGGACGAGTCGTCCGCCCTGCTATAGAAGCTTGCCGCAGATGGTGCGCGGCTAGCTTCCGATGCCGAAGCGTCGACATCGGGGTGGCCCTGAGAAGGGCCTTTTGGTTGGCCCTGAAAAGGGCCTTTTGGGAGAAAACGCCCGGAGGCGTCCCGCAAAGGTTTTGACATTTTGTCCGCTATTCATAAACACCCGCAGAAAGTTTATGAAAGCACAGTGCTCGTTTGCCGTCGGCCTGCCACTCCGTTACGGTGGTCAGGCGCGACGTTGCCCGGGGAACGCTACGTGGAAGCCAGCACTGTGGGGGGTTCCCCAACCTAACCTAACCTAACCTAACCTAACCTAACCTAACCTAACCTAACCTTTTTTTTTTTTTTTTTTTTTTTTTCGTGGGGAAATCCTCATGGATACCCGCCGCCTTGGGGACGACGGCGGGTTATGCCGGACTCCTACCGGCTAAAACCCCACGGTGTTCCATCTCTACGCCTGTACGCCGGGAACCCGAGATACCCCGAAGGATTCTTCCGCATACCCGGCAGCGTCGGCCTATACGGGCCAAATCTCTGGAAGGGGAGGACTGGAGCGATTCCTCCCCTATACTACATTTGAGTGGCGCGCGGGAACACGCGCGCGCCATCTCGAGCCCTAGGAATTGGGCGCCGGACTTCCCCAAGTCCGACGCCCAAGGCTCTAAGGGGTAGGGCGCGGCGGAGGCTTTGCGCCGGCCGCAGCCCTCCCCTTCTTCGGTGGGTGCGCTACAGTACACGCAGCGCTACCCGAACAGTGCGCAGCAGGTTTCCCCGCCGCCGTGCAGATGACGCAGAGCGGCGGAGACGTACATTTCCCGGCCAGGTGGCCGGCCTGCCCGCAGCGGTAGCACAGACTGCTGCGGTCATTCTCTTCTTTGCAGTTGCCAACAACGTGCCCCGGAGTTAGGCAACGGTAACATCTCAATGGCCTCGGCGGCAGGATTTTAACCTGCGCCGAGGACCAGCCGACGGTCAGCCGTCCCCCCTCCGAGGCCTTTTTGGCCGCTGCCACCGGGCAACGCACCCAGGCGGTGCCTCTACCTGTTGTGTCGCGGCGTACATCTCCCGCCTTGATGGATGCCGTTGGGCATCCACCAACCCGGGAGATCGCCGCGATCACTTCCTCAGAGGTCACCGAGTCGTCCAGCCCCGAAAGGCGCATCTCTGCGCACTTCGTGGGCCGGCCAACTCGGATGACCTCTTCTCCAAACACCTCTCGAATCTAACCTAACCTAACCTAACCTAACCTGATACGTGGCCGCCGCGTGGGGAGACATAGCCCTGGTGGGGGTCTATTTCACCCCAAACAATAGGTCGCTTTCGGAGTTTGAGACTTTTCTCGATGTCCTTACCACCGTGGCCGGTAGGGCGGCACCGCACCAGGTGCTCCTCCTGGGGGACCTGAATGCCAGGTCGGCGGCTTGGGGCGATCATAAGACCGACGCCCGGGGACGCGCAGTAGCATCCTGGGCGACGTCGTCCGGGCTGTCCCTCCTGAATAGAGGGGCAGTCCATACGTGTGTGCGGCGGAACGCGGGGGTCAATAGTGGACCTCACTTTCGCCACCCCTGCGCTAGCCGTCCGTGTTGAGGGCTGGCGGGTGGAGCCGGTGGAGACTCTATCGGACCACCGATACGTGCGGTTCGATATCTCCACCCAGGGCCCCCGGGGGATGGCCTCCTCGGGCCAAACCCCGTTCCCACGATGGGCCCTCACCCGCCTGGACCGGGAGGCGGCCGCGGAGGCGGCGTTCATCCAGGATTGGCTCTCGCCTACCTGCGATGGCCTGGACGTGGACGCCGCAGCGGCCCAACTAAGGGGGTCCCTGACCGAGGTGTGTAACTCCAGCATGCCTCGGTCTCGCCGTCTGCCTCCGCGACGCGCCGTCTACTGGTGGTCGGAGGAGTTGGCGGGGCTCCGGGCTGCGTGTGTGGCGGCCAGGAGGGCCTTCACGAGGAGCCGGCGACGCGCGACACGAGACGAGGCCAACGAGGATCGCCTCTACGAACTATACGTAGAGGCAAAGAGGGTCCTCAAGTCGGCAATGGGCGCCGCCCAGGACTCGGCGAGAGCTGAGATGCTGGAGGGTCTCGACAAAGACCCGTATGGGAGACCATACAAGGCGGCGCGCAACAAACTGCGCCCCTTTGGTCCCCCAGTAGCCGAGACCCTCGAGCCGACATTGCTGGATGGGGTGGTACGTTCCCTGTTTCCGTGCAGGGACAGTTTCGCCCCACCAGCGATGGACCCTCCGCAAACGGCAGCCCCGCCGGAGGAGGAGGTCTCCGAGGTAACGAAGGAGGAGCTCGAGGCAGCGATCCTTCGCCTCCGCCCCAAAAAGACCGCTCCTGGCCCGGACGGCGTACCTGCAAGGGTGGTGGCCATCGCCTCCACCCAAATGGAGAAAAGGTTTCGGGACCTCTTCAGCGCATGCTTCGCGTCCAAGAGGTTCCCGAAGCCTTGGAAGGAGGGGCAGTTGTGCCTCCTTCGAAAGGAGGGGCGCCCGGCGGACTCCCCCTCGGCATACCGGCCCATCGTTCTGCTCGATGAGGTCGGTAAGATGTTCGAGGGGATCATCGCAGCCCGCCTGAAGGCTCACTTGCGGGGTGTTGGACCGGACCTGTCGGACGCTCAGTTTGGTTTTCGGGCTGAGCGTTCAACAGTGGACGCCCTGGCCAGGCTCAAGGGCCAGGTGAAGGAGGCTGTGGAAACGGGGGATGGATTGTTGGCCGTGTCATTCGACATAGCCAACGCCTTCAACTCCATCCCCCACCCCACCATCATAGAGGCACTTCGGTTCCACGGAGTGCCTCAATACCTGCGGGGCCTCCTGGCCAGCTACTTGGAGGACCGAGCGGTCCTCCTCGTGGACAAGACTGGCTGCCTTCGGCGATACTGCGTCGAGGCCGGTGTTCCACAGGCCGCCGCCGCCGCCGCCGTCGGTTTTAACGACTTCACTGTCGGGTGTTATTGACTTTTCCTTGTCTCGGTGGTGGCGGGGAAGGAAATCCTTCCCAGCCTGCTCTGCGGTACGGTGAGTACACGCAGAGCCCGCCCTTGCTCCTCCACTGTGCCCTCTGATACGCAGAGGGACACGTGGAGAAACGAACGCAGCCGAGCCACGCTGACCCGCCGCCCTCCTGTGGTCACATCTCAGTGATGCGACCACCCCGCTTTGGGTTGGTTCACGCCGGCAAGCCGGTACCCCCCATATCTGGGGGGCATTCCCCTATCCACCACCCGGGGGACGCGCCCGATAGCAGACCCACCTGCCACGGGAACCTAACCTAACCTTTTTTTTTTTTTTTTTTTTTTTTTTTTTTTTTTTTTTTTTTTTTTTTTTTTGACGCTGGGAAAAAATGCTTTACGCATCCCCCCCCGTTGGGGGACAGGGGGGGTATGTGGGACTCCCCGGTGCGAGTCACCGGTATACCCACTAAAATAACCCAGCGGCATTCCCGCTTCGCCCGGATGGCAGGGAACTGGGAGACCAGCAGAGCCTTTACATCCAGTCCCCCACCGGCGATGTCCCGCCGCTCCTCCAGGAGGGAGGAGTCAGAGAATGTCTTCCCGCGAGGGTAGTGAGTAGTGCAATGCGGGCGGAGGCGCCCCCGCACCTGTCGCCCGCTACTCACCACCGGGAGGCTGAAGGCGGTTATGATACCGCCGACCGCCGCCGTCGGTTTTAACGACTTCACTGTCGGGTGTTATTGACTTTTCCTTGTCTCGGTGGTGGCGGGGAAGGAAATCCTTCCCAGCCTGCTCTGCGGTACGGTGAGTACACGCAGAGCCCGCCCTTGCTCCTCCACTGTGCCCTCTGATACGCAGAGGGACACGTGGAGCAACGAACGCAGCCGAGCCACGCTGACCCGCCGCCCTCCTGTGGTCACATCTCAGTGATGCGACCACCCCGCTTTGGGTTGGTTCACGCCGGCAAGCCGGTACCCCCCATATCTGGGGGGCATTCCCCTATCCACCACCCGGGGGACGCGCCCGATAGCAGACCCACCTGCCACGGGAGACCCACCTGCCACGGGAACCTAACCTTTTTTTTTTTTTTTTTTTTTTTTCGCAGGGGAATGCGTTACGCATACCCTCCCACCTGGGGGTCGGCGGGACGGTTATGTGGGACTCCCTCTCGGTATACCCACTAAACCCCTGCGGCGGCCTTCCTCTGCAGTATGAGGATCTCCGGGTACGCGTAAAGCTAAGCTCCAGGAGATCCTCTGTGCATTAACTTTCCCGGGGGCGATCGAGTCCGCCCCCCGGGGGGGAACAGTGTCACGCCTCATACCGTGTAAAGAGCGGCATGAGGCGCGGCAGTGTCACCCCTCTCGACGACACCCCCCGGCCGCACCGGGAGTGTCATCCTCTCCCGGGTCGCGTCTCACGGTCACATCGCCCCAAGATGTGACCGCGCGCGACCCTATTGCGGTGCCTGAGGGCGGCGTGTGTTTCCGCCGCCCCGACGCCGCCGTCTTCGAGTGGGATCGGCCCTCTCCCGATCCCGCTCTGCGGCCTCCTTCTGGAGCATCACTGCATCGCAGAAGGAGACCGCTGCCCTCCAACCCTCCTCACTCGCCAGCATAGCTGCGACTAATGCTGGCGGGGACAGATCTCGTCCGATCGTGTTGACCAGGTCTCGACGCTCGGACTGCCACGCAGGGCAGTCCTCCAGCGTGTGCTGAGCGGAGTCCTGGTCTAGCTCTAGCTCATCCTCCGTCACCTCATACTCGTCGGACCAGAATTGCCGGTCCGACGGTGACGGGGGGTCGGAGGGACCACCCTGGACCCTTGGGAAGAGCGTGTTTACCACTCTTCCCACGAACTCGGGTTCCAGGGTTTCCGTCACCGGGGGGACCCACGGTTTGAGCTTGCCCAGTACCATTTTGTACGGGCGCCCCCATGGGTCCCTGTTCAGTCCCTCCAAGAGCTCTCTCCAGCACCGGGCCTTGCTCTCAGCGATGGCGTTGCTGAGAGCCTTTACGGCGGCTCCGTACACCTGACGCGCTCTGTCTCTTTCCTCGGCTGGGGCTCGCCTTCTTCTTCCGGCTCGGAGGTACGGGCGACGCAATCTCGCAACCTCATTGCGAAGTCGCGAGATCTCCTCGGTCCACCAGTACGCCGAGCGTCCTCGGGCCGGCCTGACCCGGGGCATCGATGCGTCGCATATCGACGTCATCGTGTCCCGGAACCAGACCGCCTGCGCTTCTGGATCGGACGACATCTCCTCTTCCGTCCAGTCCGCAACGTGGGCTGCGGCGACGACCATATCTCGGTCGAGCCGCTTGAGGGACCAACGTCGCGGAGGGCTGCCATCCTCGCTTGTGTGGCTGGGGCGGCGGAGCGATACATCGAATACGATGTATCGGTGGTCGGATCTGGTGACCGCCTCCACCGCCACCCTCCATCCTGACACCATGCGTATCGCAGAAGGAGTCGCCCATGAGAGGTCCACGACCGACTCCCCCTGCCATCGCACACAGGTGCTAGCTGAGCCTTGGTTTAATAGACCAAGGTCCAGCCCTGCCGCCCACTCCAGGAGTGTCTCTCCTTTTATATCGTCCCGGGTGTCACCCCACTCGCTTGAGTGGGCATTAAAGTCACCCAGGACGATGACTGGTCGGGGGGCGCAACCGCGAATGAAGTTGGCCAGCCCGTCCAGGTAGGCCTCGTACGCGGGGAGGCTCACGTTGTTGGGAGAAATGTAGCAGCCCACGACGGCCGTAGAACCCCACTCTACGGCCACGTAGCCCAACCCTCTCCCCAAGAGGGAGCAATGGAGGCCATCCTTTCCCGCCCAGTATATGGCGGCAGAGTCATCGGCCGCCCCGAACCATCGAGGATGGTCCGGGATGGAGAGTGGCTCCGCAACAACTGCCAGGTCAACCGACCACTCCGCGATCGTCTGGAACATGAGATTCTGGGCGTCGCGGCAGTGGTTCAGGTTGATCTGGAGTACTTTGGCTGGGGGTAGTAGGCCTGTTAAGCCTCCATGGCCTCCTCGCCCGGTCGTTGGACCGGCTGGCCGTCTCCCTCTCTGGCTGAGGCGGGGGTTGGGCGTTGGACTACAGTCCCCTTCTTCTTCTTCGGTGGGGAGCATTTTTTGCTCCCTAGCCGATGGTTGGCGGGTAGCCCGTAATCGGCGCACACCGGGCATTTCGGAGCGTCCGCTTCGCACTCCCGGGCCTTGTGGCCCGTGTCTCCGCATACGTAGCAGCGGGCGCTCCTGTCCACGTTATTGGGGCAAGTGTCCCTGACGTGCCCCATTTCGAGGCACCGGTGGCACTGGAGGGGACGCGCTGCCAAAACCTCTACCCGCGCCGATGACCATCCGACCTGGATACGTCGGACCCCCGCCGCCTTCCTCACAGCCGAGAGTGGGGCCCTGACCCATGCCGACCCGAGCCTGTGGGGCCCGCCGCGGATCTCCCCGACCTTCACGTCAGCCGGGGAGCACCCACCGACTTCCGCCACGGCCGCCGCCACCTCGGTGGGGGTGATGGTCTCATCCAGGTCCATCACCCTCAGCTCCGCCGTCTTGCACGGACGCGTGAAGCGGACGTCCGCTTCGTTTAGGCAGAGCTTTTCCCGAAGGCTCTTCACCAAGGCGTCCGCTTTGGCGGCACTCTCCGGTCCCGGAACCTCCAACAAAAGGCCCCCGTTGGCGGCCTTGCGCTGGCGAAGCCCGCTGGTGATGCCCAGGTCTGCAAGCTTTATGAGTACCTTGGCATCAGCCAGTATTCGGGACATCGAGTACCGCGATCCCGGCGGTACTGTAACCAATACGGCCGCCGCCGCAGGCTGCCGGGGCAGCTGGGGTTGCGGCCGTCCCCGGGTCCCCACCGTCCGGGGTGCGACGGGTGGCGCTGCGGCCTTTTTGGCAGCGGCTCTTGCCTTTCGGCCAACCACTCGGGACCAAGGGGTTTCCCCCTGTCCCGCCACTGACCCCGAAGGAGGAGGTTGGGCGGTGGCCTGGGCGGTAGGCACTGAAGGAGCTACTTTGGGCCCCTGTGCCGCGCTCTTCTTCCTCTTTTTCTTCCCCTTCTTCTTCTCCCCCCCTGCAGGAATTGAAGAAGGAGCGGGAGCAAGCCCTACCGGGGTCTTCGTCCCCAGATGAGTAGCCCCCACCGCCCCTTGCCTTCCCTTCAAGGGTGGACGAGCCCCCCTCGCCGGGAAATACCGGTCCATGATAGAGGACTGGAACCGTGCGAAATCGCGCTCCATTTGGACCGCGATTTGGTCCCAGTCCATGCCGGCAGCCTTCTCCTGAGGACCCTGCTCAGCTTCAGCTGGGCCCTTTGTGGCTTCCGGTTTGGACTGCCCAGCCCGTTGACCGGATTTCGCCCCACCACGGCGCAGCTCCTCCACTTCACCCGCCAGCTCCTCCACACGAGTCATCAGGGCCGCGACGTGAGCGCGGAACCGCTCGTTCTCGCTGTCACGCCGCTCGGCCCTTATACAGAGCTCCTTCGTGCCTTTCTGAAGGGCTCCACAAGCCCCCTGGAAGGCAGCAGCCATCTCTGCCTTCGTTGACTTGGGTCGGGAGAAGGTTTCCTCTGCGTTAGAGAGGCTGCGGAGCATCTCCGCGCCTATCTCCGAGGAGGGTCTCTCCCCCACCGGGCCCCCAACTTCGGCACTGTGAGGGCGTTTCGCCTGTGCCTGCTCTCCTTCAGCCGGGCCCTGTGGTCTCCGCTTTCGCGTCCGCACGGCTCGGCCCTGGGATGAGAGCGACGTCTGCGACATCGCAGAGCCGTCAGACTCATCACCACTGACACTCACAATGTCCGGAATTGGAGTGGGAGGTCTGGTGGCTTGTCCACTCCTCGTGAAGATGAGTTTTAACGGTCCCGGACGGGGCCGCCTACTCACGTCTTCCTTCTCTGCTCCGCTGGCTAAAAAACCAGCTTCCACTTCTTGGTTTTTATGTTTATTTATATTTTTATCCATTTTGAATCCCACGAGTATGGGGGAAATAAACATCGACCCGGGCAGTGCCCCCTGTACCCGGGTAACCCTACATACCACTGGGAGGTCAGGAGGTATCCCAGGGTTGGCCGTTAACGACTGATGGACTCCCCAGCCACTCTTGCGAGCACCCCGACGCCACGTGCCGCAACGCCGAGGATTGAGGATTTTTTATAGAGGTTTACTCCTCGCGGTCCGGCCGATTAAGGCAAGACCATCGCTCCTAGCCCTGAGAAACTCAGTGTACGCTAGGGTTACGTGAAAACAACGGTGGCAAGAAGAGGAAAGTCCTCCGCCTGCCTGCTCTGCGGCAGGGTAAGTGCGCGCAGAGCCCGCCCATGCTCCTCCACTATGCCCTCTGCTAATCAGAGGGACATGCGGAAGAACGCCCTCCCCCGTCGGGTTATTCGCCAATGGGCAGTGACTTCACCCAAAAACGGATGAAGTCACTGCCCATCGCCCAGGGTGCACCGGCTCAACTGAGCACTCGAGGAGGTTACCCGACCTAGCACCCCACGGGAACCTAACCTAACCTAACCTTTTTTTTTTTTTTTTTTTTTTTTTTTTTTTGACGCGGGGAAATGCGTTACGCACACCCCCTCCCGGGGCGTTCGGGAGGGTGGTAGTGTGGGACTCTTCCGCCCCGAAAAGGGCGGAACTACCCACTAAAACCCCGCGGAGGCCATCCTCTGGCAGTTTATGGGGAGACCTGGTACCGATTACGCCTCCAGGACTCCCCTTCCCCTGCCTCGCCCCCCCCTTACTAAGGAGGGCTCCTCCCTGGGGAGAATACTCTCCCCTGCGGAGGGCACTGTCGCGAGCCATGCCGTGTAAATGGCGGCATGGATCGGGGCAGTGTCCTCCTCTCGACGACACCCCCCCGGCCTCACCGAGGGGTGCTCATCCCGGGTCACGTTCCAACGGGCACCTCAACGGCCCGAGGCGCTCTCGTCCGTGACCCTTGGACGGCGTCGGGGCTAGCGGGCATTAGCACCGCCCCGACGCGGTCTTCTTCGAGCGGGATCGGCCCTTTCCCGATCCCGCTCGGCGGACTCCTTCTGGAGCATAACTTGCTCGCAGAAGGAGACCGCCTCTCTCCAGCCCTCCTCACTCGCCAGCATTGCCTCTATCAATGATGGCGGGGAGAGATCCCGCCCGATCCGGTCGACCAGGACTCGACGCTCGTCTGCCCACGCTGGGCAGACCTCCAGCGTATGCTGAGCGGAGTCCAGGTCGCAGGCGCAGTGGTGGCACTGTGTTGTCTCTTCCCTTCCTATTCGACTCAGATACTCACCGAAGCAACCGTGCCCGGTGAGTATCTGAGTCAATCTGTAGGTGACTTGCCCTTCCCTGCCGATCCAGGCTTCGAGGTGTGGCAGAATCGCACCGACAGCGCGTTGACGCGCACAGCCGCCCTGCTCTAGCTGTGCACGCCAATCCGTCAAGGCGCGTCGGTGTGCGTTCCGCCTCAGCACTTCGCGCTCTCGTTCCGGCGGGCTCCCCGCCCCTTCGCCCTGGCCGCCATGCCGCAGCTGGTCGTAGACCGCCGCGTCCATGGCCGCGAGGATTTCAAAGGGGGGGGAACGCGCCAGAACCGTCGCCGCCTCGTACGAGATTGTACGGTAGCCTCGCACGATTCTTATGGCCATGATCCGCTGCAGGCTCCTGAGTAGAGCTCTGCAGCGGGAGGAACCCGATAGATCGTTAGACCACACGGGTGCCCCATACAAGGCCATAGACCGCACGACGCCACCGTAGAGACGGCGAACATCCTCTCGTGGTCCCCCAAGATTTGGCAACAGGCGCAGCAAAGCGCCTGCTACCGTCCGCACTCGGGGGGCCAGGCGCACGAAGTGCTCCTCGAAGCCCCATCGGCTGTCCAAGGTAAGGCCTAGGTACTTGATGTACCGGCCCACCTGGACGTCGGCGTCACCTACTCGGATTTGCAGGCTGGGCGGTTCTCGGCCTCTCTTGAGGCCATGGAACCATAGCGCCTCTGTCTTGTGAGGCGCTATTTCCAAGCCCAGCCGGCGAATCTCTCCAACAACACATGCCACCCCTAACTCGGCAAGCCGAAGCGTTCTCTCGAAGCTTGTCCCCTCCGGGGGGGAGTCCGGTGCGAAGGACCGCATCGTATGCGAGGTTCCACAATAAGGGGCCCAAAACTGACCCCTGTGGAACCCCGCAGCAGATCTCCCTCCTCATCTCCGTCCCATTCCGACCGGTATAGCGAACCGTTCTGTCCCATAGGTAGGCCCCTATTATTGCCTTCAGGTAGAGAGGCAACTCATGAAAGTCGAGTGCCTCCCTAATGGCCTGCCAGGGGAGGGTACCGAATGCGTTGACGATATCTAGCGATACCGCCAACACCACCCTCCCCGATCGGACTGCCGATTCCGACAGGGAACGAACGCAGCGGATCGCGTCCACCGTCGATCGTCCCTGCCGGAATCCAAACTGGAAGTCCGATAGATCGGGGCCTACCAGCGACAGATGCCCGCTGATACGGGCGGAGATAACCCTCTCGAAGAGTTTCCCCACCTCGTTCAGCAGGCATATCGGTCGGAACGCGGACGGAGAGTCTGGGGTCCTTCCAGCCTTCTGAATGAGCACCAGACTCGCTTCTTTCCATTCGAGGGGGAACACACCGAGGCGCAGACAGTCACTGAACAGCAGCCTCAGTCTGCTCCCCAAGACAGACAAAGCCAACACGAGCGCTTTGCCCGGGACTCCATCAGGTCCCGGGGCAGTGTTGCGGGATGCGAGCCGCCGCACAGCTCGGTCTAGCTCCCCCTCCGTCACCTCCATTTCATCGGACCAGGGTTGCTGGTCCGATTGTGACGGGGAGTCAGAGGAACTATCCTGGACCCTGGGGAAGAGGGTGTTGACCACCCTTCCCACGAATTCGGGGTCCAGGGTTTCCGTCAGCGGAGGGACCCACGGTTTGAGCTTGCCCAGTACCATCTTGTACGGGCGCCCCCATGGGTCCCTATCCAGTCCCTCCAGGAGCTCTCTCCAAGACCGGGCTTTGGCGTCGGCAATCGCGATGCCGAGCGCCTTTGCGGCGGCTACGTAATCCCGCCTGGCTCTGACTGTCTCCTCCTGAACTGTGGCTTGCCGAGTTCTCCTCCGGCGGGCTCGTTGGTACCGGCGACGCGCAGCAAGAACAATTCTTCTTAGCTGCGCGATTTCTTCACTCCACCAATACGCCGAGCCTCGCCGGGGCGGCCCGATTCGGGGCATCGAGGCGTCGCACAGCGACGCCATAGCGTCCCGAAACTGGGCCGCCTGCACCTCCAGATCGGGCGAGGTCTCTCCCTCAGTCCAGCCCGCGACGTTGGCGGCGGCTACGAGCATGTCACGGTCGAGCCGCCTAAGGGACCATCGTCGCGGGGGGATGCTATCCTGGACCGGGCTGCTGGGGCGGCGGAGAGACACATCGAAAACGATGTGCCGGTGGTCAGATAACGTGACCACCTCCTCCGCAACCCTCCATCCCTGCACCATGTGGAACGCAGAAGGAGTCGCCCATGAAAGATCCACGATCGACTCCCCCTGCCACCCCACGAAAGTGCTGACTGACCCCCGGTTTAAAAGCCGGAGGTCTAGTTCTGCCGCCCACTCCAGGAGCATCTCTCCTTTTGTATCGTCCCGGGTGTCGCCCCACTCGCTTGAGTGGGCGTTAAAGTCACCCAGGACGATGACTGGACGAGGGGCGCAACCGCGAATGCAATTGGCCAGCTCGTCCAGGTAGGCCTCGTACACGGCGAGGCCCACAATATTTGGAGAGATGTAGCACCCCACTATGGCCAAGGAGCCCCACTCCACGGCCACGAAACCCAGCCCCTGGTCCAGGAGGGAACAATGGCGACCGTCTCCCCCCGCCCAATAAATTGCAGCCATGCCCCCCCGATCTCCGAACCACCTTGGGTGGGACGGAATCGAGTAAGGCTCGGCTACTACCGCTAGAGCAACCGACTGCTCCGCGAGCGTTTGGATCAGCAGATCTTGCGCTGCGCGGCAGTGGTTCAGGTTGCTCTGTAATATTCTGCTGGGGGGCGGGAATATTAAGCCTGCATCATTTCCTCCTGTCCCCGGGCTGGGGAGGTGAGCGTCTGGACGGCGCCCCCCTTCTTCTTTGGCGGGGAGCATTTCTTGCTCCCCAACCGGTGGTCGGCAGCCCTGCCCATGTCCGAGCACACGGGACATTTGGGGGTGCACGCTGTGCAGAGACGGGCAATGTGCTCCGTCTCAGCACATCGATAGCAGCGCGCGCTTCTGTCCGCCGCGTTGGGGCAGCGTGCTCGGACATGCCCCATTTCGAGGCACTTGAAGCACTGTAGAGGCCGTGCCCCGAGCGCCTCGACTCTTGCCGCGGCCTAGCCTATCATTACCCGTCCCAGGGTTGCCAGCTTTCTGCCAGCCCCGAGCGGGCACCGCACCCAGGCTGTACCTAGCCGAGACGGGCTTCTTTTGATCTCCCCGACCTTGACATCGGTCAGGGAGCATCCGCCGGCTTCAGCGATGGCCGCCGCCACAATTGTGGGGGTGATGGACTCGTCCAAGTCCATCACCCTAATCTCCCCCGTTTTAGATGGGCGCGATATCTTTGCGCCCGTGCCTTCGAGTACCGCCACCATTTTCTTCGCTAATGCGTCGGCTTTGGTGGCGCTCTCCGGCCCGGGGATTTCCAGCAGGAGGCCCCCGGTTACCGCCCTTCGCTGTCGTAGCCCGCCAGTTATGCCGAGCTCTGACAGTTTTATTCGGGCCGTGACAGCCTCCATCGCCGCCGCCAAGCTGGTCTTGGCCTCGGGAGGCACCGTGACCACTATTGCGGCTGTGGTGGGGGGCTTTGGCAGCTGCGCCTTTTTTAGTGGCGCAGCGCCGTCCCTTTCCTGCTTCCTCCTTTGGCCGCCGCGCTTTTTTCGGCCGACCGCTTCAGCCCAGGACGACTGCCCCTGGGTCCCGCTAGGCTTCCCCTGCGGGCCTCCAGGGTTAACAGGGGGAGGGGTAGCATTCGGCCCCGGTTTCGAGGCGGCAACCTTTTTCTTCCTTTTGGCCCTCCTCTTCTGGGCCTTCGACAGGCGCTTGGGCTCCGTCTCCGGCACTTGCGTCTGTCTTTGGCCCAAAGGGGGCCTTTGTCCCATCGTAGGGAAAAATCTCGCCATAAGGTCAGACTGGAAGCGAGCGAATTCGCGGTTCATAACCGTCGCTAGCTCGTTCCAGTCCGACACGCCACCGGTGCCCTGGCCATTCGTGGGCCCTGACTGCGGCCTCTGAGGCTGCGGCCTTTCAGGCCGCAGTCTTTGAGGCTGTGGCGTTTCGGCCTTCTTCTCCCCTTCCTTCTTTTTTTTCTTTCCAGCGGAAGGAGACTCCGGAGGTTTGGCGGGAGGGGGCTTCGTGGACATGGTGGGATGAGAAGGCGGGCTCATCCCCGATCCACTTCCACCCCCCGACTCCATCTGCCCCTCACCGCTGAGCCTCAAAACCTCTTGAGACAGCGTCACCACACGCGCGCTGAGATACGCGACCTGACTACGGAAGTCCTCGTTCTCCCGGTCGCGGGTCTCCGCCCTAGTGCAGAGCTCGGCGGTGCCGGCCCGGATCGCCTCGCATGCCGCACGGAAGGAGCGGACAAGGTCTGCTTTAGAGCTTTTAGGCCTGTCCGCTACCCTCTCCACTGCCGCTAGGCCGGCCAGCATCTCCGCACCGACACTCGCCGCGGGCTGCTGGCTCTCCCACTCTACCGATGTCTGAGAAGACGAACGGCTTTCAGGGCGCCTTTTGGGGTCGCTTTCATCCTCTTCCCGGCGCTGCGGTTTACGCTTTCGCGCCCGCTGGTCGCCGGGGTCTGAGGAGAGCGACATGGTGGATACGCCACCGTCGCTGTCAGCTCCGCCGTCTGGCCTTCTCTTTGATGCAAGAGGCGTGCCTGGCCTGATGAGCAGCCTCAGTCCACCTCCTCTTCGCTCCCCACTTCGGTTGGACTCCGAGGATTGGGAGCGCGCAGTATTGGGCGTGCGCGTGCGAGGGCGTCCTCCCACCACTAACTCAGTCGGGCGCACAAAACTGGGCGTGCGCGCCCCTTCGCCGGTCTCCGGCGGATTCATTACATGCCCGGAGGCATGGGAACTCAGATTGCCCCCCCCAGATACGGAAAGGCTGCCTGACTCTCCCACGGCACGAGGTGTCGTGAGATCGTCAGGGCGGGATTCTCCCACTGCGGAGCAGCGGGTACCCGCCTGGGGTAATACGTTCTTCTGGGTTTTCATTTTCCATACTCGCTTTCGATGTAGCCCTTGGGACTGAGAACCCCCCAGCCATGCATCCCCTCGCCGGGCTACTGGAACTTGGGATTTAGGGTAATTTTTTAGAGTGGTTGTCTTCCACGCGACCCGGGCAGATACCCCGACGGTCCCCGTCTCTCTCAGTGAGTCTACGGGTTGGGCCGATCGGTGGGATTCATAACCCCGTGCCCGCTTTGGGTGGACGCTCTCGCGACCGCCCGCGACGGACCCGTCGCCCCTTTTTGATTTTTTATAGTGGTTATCTCCACGCGACTCGGGCAAATACCCCGACAGTCCACGTTCTCCATCTGGAGGTTACGTGTAGCTCGGCGCATGCATTTGCATACACCGAGCTCCTTCCCGTGCCCTACGGCACCTCTAACACGCGGATGACTCCGCTCTCGCTCGTCCACTACGCCCTCTGCTAGGTTATCAGAGGGACGTGCGGAGAGCCCTCACGCACGGGGCGGTTTGAACCCAGCGGGGCCCCACCCCGTGCAAGTGGTGTTCTTAGCTTCGCTCCAAGCATTACACGCTTGGAACTACTGAGCCCCCCCGCCACGACAAGGCGAACACCTTGGGGGGGAACCTAACCTAACCTAACCTTTTTTTTTTTTTTTTTTTTTTTTTGACGCTGGGAAAAAATGCTTTACGCATCCCCCCCCGTTGGGGGACAGGGGGGGTATGTGGGACTCCCCGGTGCGAGTCACCGGTATACCCACTAAAATAACCCAGCGGCATTCCCGCTTCGCCCGGATGGCAGGGAACTGGGAGACCAGCAGAGCCTTTACATCCAGTCCCCCACCGGCGATGTCCCGCCGCTCCTCCAGGAGGGAGGAGTCAGAGAATGTCTTCCCGCGAGGGTAGTGAGTAGTGCAATGCGGGCGGAGGCGCCCCCGCACCTGTCGCCCGCTACTCACCACCGGGAGGCTGAAGGCGGTTATGATACCGCCGACCGCCGCCGTCGGTTTTAACGACTTCACTGTCGGGTGTTATTGACTTTTCCTTGTCTCGGTGGTGGCGGGGAAGGAAATCCTTCCCAGCCTGCTCTGCGGTACGGTGAGTACACGCAGAGCCCGCCCTTGCTCCTCCACTGTGCCCTCTGATACGCAGAGGGACACGTGGAGCAACGAACGCAGCCGAGCCACGCTGACCCGCCGCCCTCCTGTGGTCACATCTCAGTGATGCGACCACCCCGCTTTGGGTTGGTTCACGCCGGCAAGCCGGTACCCCCCATATCTGGGGGGCATTCCCCTATCCACCACCCGGGGGACGCGCCCGATAGCAGACCCACCTGCCACGGGTATAACCTAACCTAACCTTTTTTTTTTTTTTTTTTTTTTTTTTTTTTTTTTTGCGCTGGGAAAAAATGCATTACGCATCCCCCCCCGTTGAGGGACGGGAGGGGTATGTGGGACTCCCCGGTGCGTGTCACCGGTATACCCACTAAAATAACCCAGCGGCACTCCCGCTTCGCCCGGATGGCAGGGGACTGGGAGACCAGCAGAGCCTTTACGTCCTGTCCCCCACCGGCGATCGCCCGCCTTTCGGCGGGCCCTACTACGCTCCTCTGCACAGGGAGGAGCCCGGGAATGACCGTGAGTGCCCGGCCATTCCCCTTACCGCGAGGGTGGTGAGTAGTGCAATGCGGGCGGAGGTGCCCCCGCACCTGCCGCCCGCTACTCACCGCCGGGAGGCTGAAGACGGTTGTGCAACCGCCTTCTCCTGCCCCTTCTCCGCCGACGGAGCGGTGCCGCGAGAGGATCGTCCTCCCGCGCGCGCTCCGCCTCCTCCTTCTGTGATATGACGAGTTCACAGAAGGAGGCGACCGCCGCCCATGCCTCCTCACCGCCCAGCATGGCGTTGACCACGCTGGGAAGCGAGAGGTCTCGTCCGACCGCCGCGACCAAGTCCAGGCGCGGCTCGGACCACGACGGGCACACCTCGAGCGTGTGCTGCGCCGTGTCCTCCGCCGCGCCACAGCCATGGCACGACGGGGTTTCCTCCCTTCCGATCCGGTGCAGGTACGATCCGAAGCAGCCGTGCCCGGATAATACCTGAACCAGACGGAAGGAGAGGAAACCGTGCGACCGCCCGAGCCAATCTTGTAGGACTGGCCCGAGCGCGTCCAGTGTTCGGCGGCCGAAGGTTGCGGCGGCGAGGTCCTCCGCCCAATGTTGGGCGGTTGCGGTCCTCGCCTGCTGCCGAACGGCCTCCCGCTCTTCCAGGGCCGGGCGCTCCCCGAGTGCTCTCCGCCCCGCCGTCCACTCGTACACTCTGGCGAGCACCCACGCCTCGAGCTCCCAAGGCGGGGTACCAGCCAGAGCGCACGCGGCCGCGAAACTCGTCGACCGGTACGCCCTCGCCACCCGTTGTGCAATGGCCCTTTGGGGCCGACGGATGGCGGCGGCGTTCTCCCTCCTCTGGAGGGAGTCCGCCCATATGGGGGCCCCGTAAAGGGCCATGCTCCTCAGGATGCCGGCGTACAGACGCCGGCACCGCGCGCTGGGCCCCCCTAGGTTTGGGAGGAGCCACGATAGGGCGCCCGCGGCCTTCAGAAGGCGCGCTGACAGCCCGCTGAAGTGCGGGCCAAAGCGCCACCTGCTGTCTAGTATAAGACCCAGATATTTCATCTGGGTCTTTACCTCTGTCCTGACGCCCTCCACCAAGATATGGGCGCCAGGCGGGGGGCGCTTCCGGGGACCGTGGAAGAACACGGCCTCGGTCTTGTGCAGCGCCACCCTCAACCCTAGGCGGCGGATCCTCCCTGCAATGAGGCCTCCGCCCGCCGAGGCCAGACTGGCCGCCTCCCTGAAAGTCCCTCCTCGGGCAGTGAGGAGTGTGTCATCTGCATAGCAGATGACACTCGTGCCGCCGAGAAGGGTCCCTCGCAGAAGCCAATCGAAACCGATGTTCCACAGGAGTGGTCCTAGAACGGACCCCTGCGGAACACCGGCCCCGACGCAGTATCGCCGAAGGCAGCCAGTCTTGTCCACGAGGAGGACCGCTCGGTCCTCCAAGTAGCTGGCCAGGAGGCCCCGCAGGTATTGAGGCACTCCGTGGAACCGAAGTGCCTCTATGATGGTGGGGTGGGGGATGGAGTTGAAGGCGTTGGCTATGTCGAATGACACGGCCAGCAATCCATCCCCCGTTTCCACGGCTGCTTTCACCTGGCCTTTGAGCCTGGCCAGGGCATCCACGGTCGAACGCTCAGCCCGAAAACCGAACTGAGCGTCCGACAGATCCGGCCCAACTTCCCGCAGGTGAGCCTTCAGGCGAGCCGCGATGATCCCCTCGAACATCTTACCGACCTCATCGAGCAGAACGATGGGCCGGTATGCCGAAGGGGAGTCCGCCGGGCGCCCCTCCTTACGGAGAAGGCACAACTGCCCCTCCTTCCAAGGCTTCGGGAACCTCTTGGACGCGAAGCATGCGCTGAAGAGGTCCCGAAACCTTTTCTCCATTTGGGTGGAGGCGATGGCCACCACCCTTGCGGGGATGCCGTCCGGGCCCGGAGCGGTCTTTTTGGGCCGGAGGCGACGGATCGCTGCCTCGAGTTCATCCTTCGTCACCTCGGAGACGTCCTCATCCGGCGGGACCGCCGCTTGCGGGGGGTCCATCGCTGGTGGGGCGAAACTGTCCCTTAACGGAAACAGGGACCGTACCACCCCATCCAGCAATGTCGGCTCAAGGGTCTCGGCTACTGGGGGACCAAAGGGGCGCAGTTTGTTGCGCGCCGCCTTGTATGGTCTCCCATACGGGTCTTTGTCGAGACCCTCCAGCATCTCAGCTCTCGCCGAGTCCTGGGCGGCGCCCATTGCTGACTTGAGGACCCTCTTTGCCTCTACGTATAATTCGTAGAGGCGATCCTCGTTGGCCTCGTCTCGTGTCGCGCGTCGCCGACTCCTCGTGAAGGCCCTCCTGGCCGCCACACAGGCGGCCCGGAGCCCCGCCAACTCCTCCGACCACCAGTAGACGGCGCGTCGCGGAGGCAAACGGCGAGACCGAGGCATGCTGGAGTTACACACCTCGGTCAGGGACCCCCTTAGTTGGGCCGCTGCGGCGTCCACGTCCAGGCCATCGCAGGTAGGCGAGAGCCAGTCCTGGATGAATGCCGCCTCCGCGGCCGCCTCCCGGTCCAGGCGGGTGAGGGCCCATCGTGGGAACGGGGTTTGGCCCGAGGAGGCCATCCCCCGGGGGCCCTGGGTGGAGATATCGAACCGCACGTATCGGTGGTCCGATAGAGTCTCCACCGGCTCCACCCGCCAGCCCTCAACACGGACGGCTAGCGCAGGGGTGGCGAAAGTGAGGTCCACTATTGACCCCCCGTTCCGCCGCACACACGTATGGACTGCCCCTCTATTTAGGAGGGACAGCCCGGACGACGCCGCCCAGGATGCTACTGCGCGTCCCCGGGCGTCGGTCTTATGATCGCCCCAAGCCGCCGACCTGGCATTCAGGTCCCCCAGGAGGAGCACCTGACGCGGCGCCGCCCTACCGGCCACGGCGGTGAGGACATCGAGAAAAGTCTCAAACTCCGAAAGCGTCCTATTGTTTGGGGTGAAATAGACCCCCACCAGGGCTATGTCTCCCCACGCGGCGGCCACGTATCCCGGTCCCCTTTCTAAGAGCGAAAGGGGAGGGGAGTCTGTGGAAGACCGCGCCACAATTGCCACCAAACCGTCTCCACTCCCCAGCCAGCGGCCGGGGACCGAGTACGGCTCGGCGACTACCGCCACGTCCACCAACCACTCGGCCATGACCTGGACCAGCAGGTCCTGGGCCTTTAAACAGTGGTTGATGTTCGTCTGAAGGATGCGATGTACGACCTGCATTATTCGGACATCGCTCCCCTCTCGTCAGCAGCCGCCGAAGCTTCGGCGACGGTGGTGGCGGTAGGCCGGGTTGGCGCCTGCGCTTTGCCCTTCTTGGGTGGAGGTTTGCAGGACCTCCCACTCATGACGTGGTCCGCTGGGCGACCACTGGCTGCGCACACTACGCAGTGAGGCTTGGCGGTCGTACAGGAGGCGGCCTTGTGCTCTTTGTTCCCGCAGCGGTAACAGCAATCCGCCCTGTCCACCTCGGACGGACAGAGAGCCCGGGTGTGACCGATCCCGAAGCACTTGAAGCAGCGCAAAGGCGGATCTTCAAGCGCCCGGACCACACTCGAGCTGAGCCCCACTTGCAGCCGTTTCTTCGAAACGACTGCCTTGGCTGCGGCAATTGGGCACTCGACACGGATGGTGCCCATGCCACCGCGGCCGGGTCTAATGGCCCGGCCTTGCACCGCTGCGACGTCACAGCCTCCTGCCTCTGCGACCGCCGCCACCACCTCCTCTTTGGTGACCGTGTCGTCGAGGCCGGTCACCTCTAGGGCCACGGTCTTGACGGGCCTGACGACTTTAGCCGCATCCGCGATGACCTCTCGCAACTTTGTTGCGAAGAGGTCTGCGCTCGCGCTGCCTTGGGCTCCCGCGAACTCAAACAGCCGGGCGCCCGTCTGCGTGTGGCGGCAGGTAACTGCGCCAATCCCTAGTTGCGCGGGATTGGCATTGGTACGAGCCCGTTTCAGCACGGACTCGTACGTCTCACCCCGCTCCACAGCCTCCGGGGTGAGCGTCACCACGACGGCCGCCGTTTTGGGAGGAACTAGCTTCCTCCCGCCGACGGGAGCAGCGGTGTCGGGCTTAGGGGCCGACTTTTTCCCCCTTCCTTTCCCCTTCCCCTTGCCAGTCGCTTTGGACTGGCGGGGAGGGATGGTGACAGGGGTGGAGGTCGGTGTCGCCTTTCTGGACTTGGCCTTCTTTTTCCTTCCGACCACCTCCTTCCAAGGCTGCTTGGAAGGGGTGGTGGAGGGCAGAAGGGCGTCCTCTCCCAGGAGGTCCTGCTCCGCCGCCTGATTGGCAGCAGACTCAGCCTCCGTTTCCGCATTAATGATTGGGTCCGGTTGTGTCGTCCCCGTTTTCCTTTTGTCCGCCGCGAGCAATGGTCGGACACGTCTCTCCGGCAAGAGCCGGTCCTCAATGCCAGCAAAACAGGCACGGGTGAAGACCCTCTCCTCCGTAACTACCTTGCGGATTATCTCCGCAAGATCCGTGGAGGTGACGCCCTCTGCCAGCGGCCTTTCGGGAGCCTTTTCTGGCTGCTTCTCAGCCAGCTTCCCGTATAGCCGGTAGACCTCCTTCTGCAGGTGATCCACCCTCGCCTGCAGTTGCTGGGTCTCATCCGTGGCAGTGCGCTGCACCAGCTCACGGACGACGCCGAGCATGCTCGCTGCCCGACATTTTAAGGCCTTTTGAAAGGTCCCCTTCAAATTAGAGGACTTCGAGGCGACCTCCACTATCCCCTCCTGGTCCTCCTGAGCCATCTGCTCTAGCTCAGCCAGGCTGTGGTCCGCGTAAAGGACGCTGGACGTGCCATAGCCGGCCTTGGCCCTAGCGGAGCGCGCCTTCTGCTCTTTGGCAGCAACCTCCTCCTCAAGGTCTTGCTGGAGTTGCGCACGTCTCGCCAGGTTAAGCTGGCGTTCGGCGTCCTCTAGGCCAATGTCGTGGGCAATGGCACCAGGGGCAGGGGGTGAGACCTTGCTCTTACCCTTACCCTTGGCCTTCCCCTTCTTCTTTTCGGGCTTACCCTTGACAGAGCCCGAAGAGCGTTCGGACTCTTGCCTCATGTAGGCCCTCTTCCGCGTCTGAAGGTCGCCTTCTTGGGCCTTCGGTCCAGAAGCCGACAAGCTCAGAGTGGACTCCACATCCGAGTCGGACGAGTCGTCCGCCCTACTATAAAAGCTGGCCGCAGATGGTGCGCGGCTAGCTTCCGATGCCGAAGCGTCGACATCGGGGTGGCCCTGAGAAGGGCCTTTTGGTTGGCCCTGAGAAGGGCCTTTTGGGAGAAAACGCCCGGAGGCGTCCCGCAAAGGTTTTGACATTTTGTCCGCTATTCATAAACACCCGCAGAAAGTTTATGAAAGCACAGTGCTCGTTTGCCGTCGGCCTGCCACTCCGTTACGGTGGTCAGGCGCGACGTTGCCCGGGGAACGCTACGTGGAAGCCAGCACTGTGGGGGGTTCCCCAACCTAACCTAACCTAACCTAACCTAACCTAACCTTTTTTTTTTTTTTTTTTTTTTTTTTTTTTTTTTTTTTTTTTTTTTTTTTTTTTTTTGCGCTGGGAAAAAATGCATTACGCATCCCCCCCCGATGAGGGACGGGAGGGGTATGTGGGACTCCCCGGTGCGTGTCACCGGTATACCCACTAAAATAACCCAGCGGCACTCCCGCTTCGCCCGGATGGCAGGGGACTGGGAGACCAGCAGAGCCTTTACGTCCAGTCCCCCACCGGCGATCGCCCGCCTTTCGGCGGGCCCTACTACGCTCCTCTGAACAGGGAGGAGCCCGGGAATGACCGTGAGTGCCCGGCCATTCCCCTTACCGCGAGGGTGGTGAGTAGTGCAATGCGGGCGTAGGTGCCCCCGCACCTGCCGCCCGCTACTCACCGCCGGGAGGATGAAGACGGTTGTGCAACCGCCTTCTCCTGCCCCTTCTCCGCCGACGGAGTGGTGCCGCGAGAGGATCGTCCTCCCGCGCACGCTCCGCCTCCTCCTTCTGTGATATGACGAGTTCACAGAAGGAGGCGACCGCCGCCCATGCCTCCTCACCGCCCAGCATGGCGTTGACCACGCTGGGAAGCGAGAGGTCTCGTCCGACCGCCGCGACCAAGTCCAGGCGCGGCTCGGACCACGACGGGCACACCTCGAGCGTGTGCTGCGCCGTGTCCTCCGCCGCGCCACAGCCATGGCACGACGGGGTTTCCTCCCTTCCGATCCGGTGCAGGTACGATCCGAAGCAGCCGTGCCCGGACAATACCTGAACCAGACGGAAGGAGAGGAAACCGTGCGACCGCCCGAGCCAATCTTGTAGGACTGGCCCGAGCGCGTCCAGTGTTCGGCGGCCGAAGGTTGCGGCGGCGAGGTCCTCCGCCCAATGTTGGACGGTTGCGGTCCTCGCCTGCTGCCGAACGGCCTCCCGCTCTTCCAGGGCCGGGCGCTCCCCGAGTGCTCTCCGCCCCGCCGTCCACTCGTACACTCTGGCGAGCACCCACGCCTCGAGCTCCCAAGGCGGGGTACCAGCCAGAGCGCACGCGGCCGCGAAACTCGTCGACCGGTACGCCCTCGCCACCCGTTGTGCAATGGCCCTTTGGGGCCGACGGATGGCGGTGGCGTTATCCCTCCTCTGGAGGGAGTCCGCCCATATGGGGGCCCCGTAAAGGGCCATGCTCCTCAGGATGCCGGCGTACAGACGCCGGCACCTCACGCTGGGCCCCCCAAGGTTTGGGAGGAGCCACGATAGGGCACCCGCGGCCTTCAGAAGGCGCGCTGACAGCCCGCTGAAGTGCGGGCCAAAGCGCCACCTGCTGTCTAATATAAGACCCAGATATTTCATCTGGGTCTTTACCTCTATCCTGACGCCCTCCACCAAGATGTGGGCGCCAGGCGGGGGACGCTTCCGGGGTCCGTGGAAGAACACGGCCTCGGTCTTGTGCAGCGCCACCCTCAACCCTAGGCGGCGGATCCTCCCTGCGACGAGGCCTCCGCCCGCCGAGGCCAGACTGGCCGCCTCCCCGAAAGTCCCCCCCCGGGCAGTGAGGAGGGTGTCATCTGCATAGCAGATGACACTCGTGCCGCCGAGAAGGGTCCCCCGCAGGAGCCAATCGAAACCGATGTTCCAGAGGAGTGGTCCTAGAACGGACCCCTGTGGAACACCGGCCTCGACGCAGTATCGCCGAAGGCAGCCAGTCTTGTCCACGAGGAGGACCGCTCGGTCCTCCAAGTAGCTGGCCAGGAGGCCCCGCAGGTATTGAGGCACTCCGTGGAACCGAAGTGCCTCTATGATGGTGGGGTGGGGGATGGAGTTGAAGGCGTTGGCTATGTCGAATGACACGGCCAACAATCCATCCCCCGTTTCCACAGCCTCCTTCACCTGGCCCTTGAGCCTGGCCAGGGCGTCCACTGTCGAACGCTCAGCCCGAAAACCAAACTGAGCGTCCGACAGGTCCGGTCCAACACCCCGCAAGTGAGCCTTCAGGCGGGCTGCGATGATCCCCTCGAACATCTTACCGACCTCATCGAGCAGAACGATGGGCCGGTATGCCGAGGGGGAGTCCGCCGGGCGCCCCTCCTTTCGAAGGAGGCACAACTGCCCCTCCTTCCAAGGCTTCGGGAACCTCTTGGACGCGAAGCATGCGCTGAAGAGGTCCCGAAACCTTTTCTCCATTTGGGTGGAGGCGATGGCCACCACCCTTGCAGGTACGCCGTCCGGGCCAGGAGCGGTCTTTTTGGGGCGGAGGCGAAGGATCGCTGCCTCGAGCTCCTCCTTCGTTACCTCGGAGACCTCCTCCTCCGGCGGGGCTGCCGTTTGCGGAGGGTCCATCGCTGGTGGGGCGAAACTGTCCCTGCACGGAAACAGGGAACGTACCACCCCATCCAGCAATGTCGGCTCGAGGGTCTCGGCTACTGGGGGACCAAAGGGGCGCAGTTTGTTGCGCGCCGCCTTGTATGGTCTCCCATACGGGTCTTTGTCGAGACCCTCCAGCATCTCAGCTCTCGCCGAGTCCTGGGCGGCGCCCATTGCCGACTTGAGGACCCTCTTTGCCTCTACGTATAGTTCGTAGAGGCGATCCTCGTTGGCCTCGTCTCGTGTCGCGCGTCGCCGGCTCCTCGTGAAGGCCCTCCTGGCCGCCACACACGCAGCCCGGAGCCCCGCCAACTCCTCCGACCACCAGTAGACGGCGCGTCGCGGAGGCAGACGGCGAGACCGAGGCATGCTGGAGTTACACACCTCGGTCAGGGACCCCCTTAGTTGGGCCGCTGCGGCGTCCACGTCCAGGCCATCGCAGGTAGGCGAGAGCCAATCCTGGATGAACGCCGCCTCCGCGGCCGCCTCCCGGTCCAGGCGGGTGAGGGCCCATCGTGGGAACGGGGTTTGGCCCGAGGAGGCCATCCCCCGGGGGCCCTGGGTGGAGATATCGAACCGCACGTATCGGTGGTCCGATAGAGTCTCCACCGGCTCCACCCGCCAGCCCTCAACACGGACGGCTAGCGCAGGGGTGGCGAAAGTGAGGTCCACTATTGACCCCCCGTTCCGCCGCACACACGTATGGACTGCCCCTCTATTCAGGAGGGACAGCCCGGACGACGTCGCCCAGGATGCTACTGCGCGTCCCCGGGCGTCGGTCTTATGATCGCCCCAAGCCGCCGACCTGGCATTCAGGTCCCCCAGGAGGAGCACCTGGTGCGGTGCCGCCCTACCGGCCACGGCGGTAAGGACATCGAGAAAAGTCTCAAACTCCGAAAGCGACCTATTGTTTGGGGTGAAATAGACCCCCACCAGGGCTATGTCTCCCCACGCGGCGGCCACGTATCCCGGTCCCCTTTCTAAGAGCGAAAGGGGAGGGGAGTCTGTGGAAGACCGCGCCACCATTGCCACCAAACCGTCTCCACTCCCCAGCCAGCGGCCGGGGACTGAGTACGGCTCGGCGACTACCGCCACGTCCACCAACCACTCGGCCATGACCTGGACCAGCAGGTCCTGGGCCTTCATGCAGTGGTTGATGTTCGTCTGAAGGATGCGATGTACGACCTGCATTATTCGGACATCGCTCCCCTCTCGTCAGCAGCCGCCGAAACTTCGGCGACGGTGGTGGCGGTAGGCCGGGTTGGCGCCTGCGCTTTGCCCTTCTTGGGTGAAGGTTTGCAGGACCTCCCACTCATAACGTGGTCCGCTGGGCGACCACTGGCTGCGCACACTACGCAGTGAGGCTTGGCGGTCGTACAGGAGGCGGCCTTGTGCTCTTTTTTCCCGCAGCGGTAACAGCAATCCGCCCTGTCCACCTCGGACGGACAGAGAGCCCGGGTGTGACCGATCCCGAAGCACTTGAAGCAGCGCAAAGGCGGATCTTCAAGCGCCCGGACCACACTCGAGCTGAGCCCCACTTGCAGCCGTTTCTTCGAAACGACTGCCTTGGCTGCGGCAATTGGGCACTCGACACGGATGGTGCCCATGCCACCGCGGCCGGGTCTAATGGCCCGGCCTTGCACCGCTGCGACGTCACAGCCTCCTGCCGCTGCGACCGCCGCCACCACCTCCTCTTTGGTGACCGTGTCGTCGAGGCCGGTCACCTCTAGGGCCACGGTCTTGACGGGCCTGACGACTTTAGCCGCATCCGCGATGACCTCTCGCAACTTTGTTGCGAAGAGGTCTGCGCTCGCGCTGCCTTGGGCTCCCGCGAACTCAAACAGCCGGGCGCCCGTTTGTGTGTGGCGGCAGGTAACTGCGCCAATCCCTAGCTGCGCGGGATTGGCATTGGTACGAGCCCGTTTCAGCACGGACTCGTACGTCTCACCCCGCTCCACAGCCTCCGCGGTGAGCGTCACCACGACGGCCGCGGTTTTGGGAGGAACTAGCTTCCTCCCAATGGCGGGAGCAGTGGTGTCGGGCTTGGGGGCCGACTTTTTCCCCCTTCCTTTCCCCTTCCCATTGCCAGTCGCTTTCGGGCCGGTCCGGTCGGGAGGGATGGTGACAGGGGTGGAGGTCGGTGTCGCCTTTTTGGGCTTGGCCTTCTTTTTCCTTCCGACCACCTCCTTCCAAGGCTGCTTGGAAGGGGTGGTGGAGGGCAGAAGGGCGTCCTCTCCCAGGAGCTCCTGCTCCGCCGCCTGATTGGCAGCAGACTCAGCCTCCGTTTCCGCATTTACGATTGGGTCCGGATGTGCCGTCTCCGTTTTCCTCCTGTCCGCCGCGAGCAATGGTCGGACACGCCTCTCCGGCAAGAGCCGGTCCTCGATGCCAGCGAAGCAGGCACGGGTGAAGACCCTCTCCTCCGTAACTACCTTGCGGATTATCTCCGCAAGATCCGTGGAGGTGACGCCCTCTGCCAGCGGCCTTTCGGGAGCCTTTTCTGTCGGCTTCTCAGCCAGCTTCCCGTATAGCCGGTAGACCTCCTTCTGCAGGTGATCCACCCTCGCCTGCAGTTGCTGGGTCTCATCCGTGGCAGTGCGCTGCACCAGCTCACGGATGACGCCGAGCATGCTCGCTGCGCGACATTTCAAGGCCTTTTGGAAGGTCCCCTTCAAATTAGAGGACTTTGCGGCGACCTCCACTATCCCCTCCTGGTCCTCCTGAGCCATCTGCTCTAGCTCAGCCAGGGAGTAGTCCGCGTAAAGGACGCTGGACGTACCATAGCCGGCCTTTGCCCTACCGGAGCGCGCCTTCTGCTCTTTGGCAGCAACTTCCTCCTCCAGATCTTGCTGGACTTGCGCCCGTCTCGCCAGATTAAGCTGGCGTTGGGCGTCCTCCAGACCAACGTCGTGGGCAATGGCACCAGGGACAGGGGGTGAGACCTTGCTCTTACCCTTACCCTTGGCCTTCCCCTTCTTCTTTTCGGGCTTACCCTTGACAGAGCCCGAAGAACGTTCGGACTCTTGTCTCATGTAGGCCCTCTTCCGCGTCTGGAGGTCACCTTCTTGGGCCTTCGGACCAGAAGCCGACAAGCTCGGAGTGGACTCCACATCCGAGTCGGACGAGTCGTCCGCCCTACTATAAAAGCTGGCCGCAGATGGTGCGCGGTTAGCTTCCGATGCCGAAGCGTCGACATCGGGGTGGCCCTGAGAAGGGCCTTTTGGTTGGCCCTGAGAAGGGCCTTTTGGGAGAAAACGCCCGGAGGCGTCCCGCAAAGGTTTTGACATTTTGTCCGCTCTTCATAAACACCCGCAGAAAGTTTATGAAAGCACAGTGCTCGTTTGCCGTCGGCCTGCCACTCCGTTACGGTGGTCAGGCGCGACGTTGCCCCGGGAACGCTACGTGGAAGCCAGCACTGTGGGGGGTTCCCCAACCTAACCTAACCTAACCTAACCTAAGTTGGAGGAAGGAAAAAAAAAAAAAAAAAAAAACTTTACCTAACCTAACCGACTTACTGACAAGATGATGTCAACGCATGCGTAAGGGAGTCCAGGACTGCAGTTTAATAATAAATAATATAAAACGCTTTGACATCCTTCTATTAAAAAAAAAAAAAAAAAAAAAAAAAAAGTCCTCCGTCCTGAGATTATATTCTCTTTATTTCGAAAACATTAATTCTAGCGTGTCGATTGTGGTGTCAGTTAGGCTACAGGTAATCGACCAGATACCTCCAATTTCTCCAGGTTCCCCTTACGGTAGAAGAATGACATTTGGGGATCGTCATATGAATGCCTTGGTGATACAGGGAAAACTTTGACTTTCTCGAAAGGTCGACTCCTGAAGGATGAGGTCAACAGATAGGGTTATGGACCTGCAACAAATGTCATAGAGGACCCTGGTCAGGTTTGGTTGGCGGTTAAAAAAATCCAAAATTGCGATATTCAAGATGGATCCCATGGAAAATTTAAACGCCAACGGTTTTAGGGGTCGCTTAAGAATATGAAATCATTTTGTTTTTATCTTCAACTTTCATGAGGATGAGGGTCGTCGCCATACAAATTTCATAATTTTTGAAATGCTGTTACTTTCTCGGGCCTATATCCGTCAAAGGTATGACAAAAATGCATACTACTTGGTTTAATTTTATTACCTACAAAACTTTTCGATACGGCTAACAGACTTCGAGATGTAATTTAAAAACCAAAAAACGGGACAGTTTTTCAAGTGCTGCCAAGTTAGCACGTCCTTCGAAGCTCCAAACTTGGATAAAGATACACTACTGGTAGGTAGTGGTCCTTACAACATATTAAAAATCAGAACTAGACGTTAGTTTGCGATTTTAATGGTTGATATAACGCCAGCCTATTACCAAGACCAAGTGAAAATCTGTAAATCTATTGCCGTGCCTACTTTGTAATCTATATGCATTGATTTGTTAGTTTCTAATTAGTTGTTCTACACAGGTTGTAAACTTAAATGTGTTACGTACCTTACCTACTACTATGAGGTGCTTCAGATTAAACTGATCAACTTTCACTACGACGGGACCCACCATAGATTAGGTAATATGTATAGTGGGAGCTACTATAAAGTCGCGATAAAAAAATCAGCTGTTTATATTTTTATACATTTTGGTCGTTTTCTATCCAATAGCTAAATTTTTTTTCCCACAACCAGGAGTGCGAATTTTGAATCTCATTCGCTGAGCTCAACAGTTGAGAATTTCAAAATTATTATGGAGACATATGCATCTTTCTATTGCCGATTTGACTTTCAAAAATTATACTCCAGGACGACGATTTTTGATCGCACTCCGGGGGGGGGGGGGGGGGGGGTGAATAAGTGTGATATACATCGTGTTAATGAATTAACGCAAAACTAGAAAGTAGTTTGTTTAGAATGGAGAGCAGAATCGAATTATCATGGTTTCAGCATAGGAATTTTTTTTCAAAACATTAATTAATTTGTTTGTAAAATTTATAATATACTGAACCCGATGTCAACCCACCGCACGGGCACACTCACCCTACTTACTACCAAAACAAGATTATTAAAATGTATCCATGAGTACGTTAGCGCTTTCATTTATTGCTGAAATGATATCAAATCATTTTAACCTCAAAACTTAAAATGCGAATACATTTAAATTTTAACTAAGTATCAAAATAATGAAATTATTGTTTCAATCTAATTATTTTGTTATAAATTGGTTTTGCACTAATTTATTAATACGTTGCATATGTGGTTGCATGTGTGGCATTGTGGGACAAGGTTTTAAAATGGCATCTGTTTACTATTGTAAGATTTGTAAGGTACCTACAGTACCTAGCTAAGATTAGGGGCGACTCTGGCGGGGCGCGGATTTGTCCTAGTTCCAACGAGGCCGGTGACGGTGCGCGGCGGTGCCAGGCGCGGCACGCGAGGCCAGTGCCAGCCGCCGCCGCCGCCGCCGCCGCCCGCAGCACAGCAGTGCCACCGCGGCCGCGCCCCGCCGCGCTCACCAGCGCGACACTATGGAGCGCTAGCGCTAGCACCATCCGCGACTCCGATGATAATGAACGAAAGTAGGACGTCGGACGCCTCCACATCCACAGACGATGCTATGAAGGTTTGTACCTTGGATAAGTTATAATGTCAAGATTGACAGTCGAAGCTACGAAACTTACAATTTGCATACATGATGAATGGTACATTTATTGACAAAGCGGATGCGGTAAGGGTCCTTGGCATTCTTTTGGATAGTAAGAAGAATTTTGGCGAACACTTTCAAACCATTAAATAAAGCTTATAAAAACCTGGACTTTGTAATTCGCTCTAGCAAACCATTTACAAACATTCATTGCATCAAACTGCTCTATTACTCATTTGTACGTCATCATCATCATCATATCAGCCAGTTAGACGTCCACTGCTGGACATAAGCCTCCCCCAGAATGGGGGGATTTGCCATAATCGCCACGCTTGGCGATCGCAGTTCGATTGAATGTGTGTACTCAGAGGATGCTGCTGCCCATCCTCCGGTAGATCCCTTAGTCGCTTTTTACGACACCCGCGGGAGGAAATGGGATGGTGCTATTCTTGGCGGACACCACACGGAACGTAGTGTACATTTGTACGTAGTGTACTAGAATAAGGTAGTTGTATATGGAATTCATATAAAAATCATTGAACATAATCAAAAGAGATTTGTTCGATACTTAGGCTATAAAAGACATATATTCAACTTAATACCTATGAGGAAAGGTGTGCTCAGCATGGGCTTTTGTCCCTCGTTGACCGCAGATTGTTATTGGATCAAATGTTGCTTCACGATGTGCTTCACGGACGCATAGATAACTACAATCTATTCTCTGACTTAAGATTCTCGCACCCGATCGTATGACGAGACACACGAAATTATTTGCTCCAGCACTGTATCGCACTAACTATGCACGAAACTGTACTTTATCTCGTATTTGTAATGGATGTAATCAAATTTTTTATATGCTATGGTTATAGTTATAGGTATATAGTCGGTGCCGCGTCGCGGAGACGTGTAATATGGACACTCGATCATAAGGTCCGGGCACACATTAATAATAAGTTATTACTACGTGTCCGGGTTTGAATTCGCACGGACACCTTGTCATGTACCACTACCTACCAATGAGTGTACTATCATATCAACTGCTCTCAAACAGTGAACGCAAATCGTTCACTGCTCTCAAACGATGAAAGAAAATATCGCGCATCGTACAGCTGAAGAAGAAATTGCGATGCGTATCATTTTGAAGTCTACCAATCCGCATTGGGCTCGTGTGGCGGACTGACGATCGATGTACGTAGTACTTACTATCTCTATGTCGATGTGACGAAGACGCTCAGTTCAGTGTTGCATTCCGTACTATAGTTATAGTATTTATGCTATAGTTTCATACTGAGTACCTACTATACACTATCGTCTATATAGGATAGTACACTAAAATACTATAATTTGTCAATACCTCCGATATTACGTATTTAATCCTAATTTTATTTCTTTTTTGTAATGGGTCGCGGTAAAGTTCATCGAGGATGCATTCGAAAATGAACATTTTTGACACTGACAGCAGGATGGCGCATTCATTATTATTTAGGTGCGAGAGAAATGGCAATAGAATTAATGTTTGATCGTATAGTGTACAATAATCTCATATTAACAAATACTAAAATTTTATTGAATTTGAGCCAACCGACCGACTACTTCGTGAAAGAAGTTTTTCTGATGAGATAATCTTACCATATCATTTTTACCTTTGAATTTAATTGTATGATATAAAAATCTGTGATATTTATTCAAATAAAGCTTATTTTAAAAACCGTACTTTAATTTTTCTCAAATACCTACTATCCTTTTTATTGCCATAGACTATAATTTTTCGATAGCCCGAATGCAACACTGCTGACGCTCAAACGAGGAGGCTTGTGCCCTGCAAAGGAACGCATACAAGTACGTTTACAGATACGTATAAAACTGTCTGTATTTTATGAAATTCGTGAAAATCTTTAACTTAGTCACTGATTTAAGTGCCACGGTTACAATTAATGTGTTTCTGTCAATATTTCTAAAACTTACTATTTTTACTAAAGTATAATTTTAATATTCTGGATTGTCATGAAGCTACCTATCAGCACAGTAAATCGATAGCTATCCGATGGGTTGACGTTGGTTTACGGGGCACCCTTTGTAGGGTAATGCTAAACTACAGCCAGAGAGCGCCCACGGCATGGCAGCGCGATAAAGCTCTATACCATCGCGCCCTTTGCGCGCCAACGAACAAGTTAGCAGGCGCGATAAAACGTTTATCGAGGCGCCATCACCATGCCGCGGGCGCAGATTTCTAATTTGGCTTCATACTGTTAGATGGTGCGAAGCAGCCTAACGCATTTAATTTTACACCTGTATACAGGGTCCAGTTGAATATAGCTTTTCAGGGGGTCAACTGGCTGCCTATTAGGTTTTAGGGTCCTAGGCTTAGTAACAATATTATAGTTTTTTTTTCAAACGTTGCAGGGCCGACCTCTCTGCTTGTTCTACTTCACGCACCCGTTCGGCGTGCTTTCGCCCGAGCCGCCGACTGTGGTGATAGCGCCCCGAGCGGCCCACGAGCCCGACGAGCCCCGGGCTTTCCGCCCCGCGGACCGCTCCCCGCCCTCCGACGACACTTTCGCGCATCGCGGCCCGGTCGGCCCGCTCGACGTTATGGCCGCCCGTCGCTGCACTCTCGACCTGGGCTCGGCGAGCGACGCCCTGTCCTCCTCGTTCTTCACCGGCGACGTTCAGTTCGGCTGGAGCTCCGACTCTCAGGGGCGGTGCTGCGCGCGGCGCGCGGTGCCCTACGGCCGCACGCTGCCGCCGCTGCGACTGCCGATGCCGGCGCCGCGCGACCCGTCCGCCCGCGAGCCGCGCCGGCGCCGGTCCGACCTCTGGCCCACCGGGCACGTCGACACCGAGCGGATCTCGCTGCCTCCCATCGAGATGCCGACGTCGAGCGACACGGAGCGCGTGACGGCGCGGCGGGGCAGGCACGCGGGCGCGGGCGCGGGCGCGGGCGCCGGCGGGGCGGCCTGCACGCCTCGGCGCGCCGGCGCCGGCGTGCGCAAGCCACAGGCGCGGCGCGGGCCCGAGGGCGCGAGCAGGCGCAGCGGGACGCGCGCCGCCCTCGTGCGTCTGCTACGGAGAGCCATCACCGGCACCGGTACGCGCCACACTCACTCACACGATCTAACCACTTAACTTTTTCATCCTCTTTTTGGTTCTCGTCACTCCTTAGCTCAGTATTTCTGTACCTACAAAATCTCCTTGTAGACTATGATCTAGATTCTAGAATAACCTATTAGCACATAGAGTTAGGAACCAGATGTTTTACATCTCATTTCCCCTTTTTACAATAGCTCCTTGTAAAGAGGAAATAAAATAGGAAAAATCAGTAACGTCATCCAAGGTCATCGATTTTGCCTGCGACAAAATGTTTGTAATGCAATCTGTGGTTTCTTAGTCCAAGTGCAATCTCCATCTCTCCGTAGGTATTGCAAGCTTCTTGGAGTTGGATGTAGGTACGATTATATTAAAGCATAATTAAAGTATAATTAAGGTATCGGCCTTACGTAGTACTTCCTATTTTATAACCATAAAAATTAGTCAAAACAAATGATAGGTATACCTCAAATATGTACCGAGATGACAGAGAAGTGTGCTAGTTCGTATGGACCGTATGGACCAAGTGTACTACTTGTGTACTCAACTAAACGCGCTTTGGGCAATGATATTATAAGTAAGTAAAAAGAGGTAAGTAGATTACCTACACGACATTCGGTTTTGTAGTACTAGATACTCTTTCTTATGCTGTGATTCGGTGTTCTCAAACGGCACATTATCGCACACATCAAAAACTGAATTTGTAATGTCTGCCCATTGAATTAGAATTGAATTGATTAGAATTCCATTGAATTACCTACATACTATGGATCTTGGGTCCACGCTTCAAAGTGTCCGAATCCGAACCAAAATTCAAAAAGAGAACAAATTGCAGGCCAGTCTTTGTTTGATCGTTCGAGCGCGCGCGATTTCATGATGCCGTAGTACGGCAGACGTACTGTGTTGTAAATACTTGTAAAAACGATGATGGTGTATCTTCTTTTCATTAACTAGACTATTGTTTTATCATTTAGAAGCATTTAGAAGCATTTAGAAGTATAATTTTGTTTACGAACATAACATTTATTTACAAATCACAAAAGCAATCTAAACGAACATCAAATATCTATCTATCCTTATCTTACACATTTCGCACGCGAGAAAGAATGAGATCGATTACGACTATAACATTTTGGTCGGATTATCTGTTATCTTATCGCGTCAGCCATTACGGTCGTCACAGACCGCGCTATAATATGTTGCTGTACTCTTCTGACGCAACCTAAATTACATAAGCACGTCTCTTTTAGTTTGTTTATATTACTATGCATACCCACATTTTATTTATGTTAGTTCGGGACACTTGTATCGAGAATTTTGTGCCAGACACTGACTCCATAGTATGCTCAGATGACACGTGGAAATAGGACAACATATCTAATTATCGGGAACAAAAAAGAGACAACTATGTTTCTAAGCGTCCGTCTCGCGTGGTATTGCTCTACAAAAAAAATTTTGTAATGCAATTTCCATCTCTGTAGGTATTTTAAACCTCTTGGTCAGGAAGCTGGCATAGAGGTCGCCGCGCCGCGCCGTCCGCAATGCGGCCCGGCGGCGGCGGCGGCGCGGCGGGGCCACTGCCTGACGCTGACGTGGACTTCCTGCACGGCGGCGGCGCCCCCTGAACCCGCCCCCTGAACGGCGCCCCGCGCCCCTCTGTCCCACCATCACTTCGCCACCACCGGCACCGGCCACCCCGCGGGCAACGGTCAATCGCTGGCCGCCCAGCGCCGAGCACCCAGTGCCAAACGGTCACCGCCACAGGGCGCACGCTCCCGCTCTCACTTTCTCCAGTGAGGTGGTGTCACTGTCACCTGCCGGTGCCGCAGTCGCCGCCCCGGGCCCTCTCCGTCGAACACACAGTCAGGTAGAGCTAGAGCTCACCCCGCCGCACATATAACCAAACCATCGAAGCAAGACTACTAAACTAAGTCCATTGTGGATTCAATTTTATTGAGCTCATAGATAAATTAGTGTTGTGGTGCGCTGCGGTACAACGGCACCGGCACCCGCACCGGCACCACGGCCGGCGCGACGGCGGCGGGAAGCTGTGTTGGATAGTCGCGCTGCTCGCTGCGTTGCGTTGTGGGCTGGGTGAACGAACGCACGCACCGACCGACACCGACCCTACCAAGTAGGACGGCCATCGATTTTTGTATACAACATACACATACTACACTAGGTAGGTACTTGCACAATCAACAGAACAGACCGTTAAAGGTAAACGTTATATGCTATAAATAGGCCTCTTATTAACGCAAACTTTATCGGTCTCGCCGTGAGTTATTGGCATCGGGGAGGTGAACCGTTCGTTCGTAACAGTAGGTATACCTACAGGATTACAGGCTGTTACAGAACACCTACACCTAACACTTAAGGGGGTGCTTCAGTTCAGACCATCAAACTGAACAACGTTCACTAGATATAAAGCCAAATTCGTAAACGCGGAAAAAAAATCAGCTGTCCAATAATATTTGAGTGGAGTCGATTTCGGTACTGGAGTTTTGTATTTGTTTTGTTTTTTGTTTTGTTTTTGTTTCTTTTTGTGTTTTTGTTTTGTTTTGTATGACACATAACAGCAGATTTTTATTCGCGATTTCGAAATTGGCTCCCTTGTGAAAGTGGTTTAAGTTTGATGGTCTTCAGCCCTTAAGTATTACAGGGTGTTTTGTTACATTCTTGAGCTAATAATAAAAATTTTCTAAGATATGCGCAAAATGTCAAGCAGGCGCAGGTGCGTGTGTTGATGACGTGCGTCTGGTCGAGTCGAGTAATAGTGTTCGGTTCGGGGTCAGCCGAGCGTCGCGTCGCCTCGTGCTCGTGCGTCCGGCGCGTGTCGTGCTCACGAGTCAAGCGGGACTCAACCAGTTCCTCCCGGCACGCTCTTGTCTGACTTCGCATACCCATATAAGCAAAACACACTACGGGATGCGGGAGTTTGAACGTGCTCTTAAAGACTTATGTTCCTTATCAGCAAGAGGAACGAATGGGATAAAAAAAATTGTGAAAATATCGGTTTTTCTCAATGACAACATTTTTTCAAAATCTGTGAATGCCGAAGTAAAATATACTGTAGTAGTAGTAAAATATACCTACTAGTAAAACTTAGGGTTAGTCTCTTAAGGTGGTTTCAGTCCATACAAAACTTTGACGCACAATACGCGTAGACGGAATTAATAAAAGAAATATTTTATATATGGAAAAATTGTTTAGAAAATCTAGTTGCCGCGTAACAAATAAAATTTCCAATTTATAATATAACTACGAAGATATAAAGCTTTTAAAATGTTGTATGAAAAATTTCAAAGCTTTATATCTTCGTAATTATTTTATAAATTGCAAATGTTATTTGTTACGCGGCATCTAGATTTTCTAAACTATTTTTCCATATATACAAAGTTACTTATAATAATACCGTCTCCGCGTATTGTGCGTCAAAGTTTTGTATAAAATTGACCCCTCTGCAACCGCCTTAAGGGTAAACAGTTGCATTACTTTAAGGAGTGCTTGTATCCATGATACTGAACAACTTTCCCTAAGAAACTTACAGAAAATGAATAGAAATGTTTATTGTTGTTGACTTTTTATTATACAAACGTTCGATCAGCGGAAGGAATACGAACACCTGGGCACAAAAATATTCGCGAATATAATTCGAAAATTTGTTATAAGGGTGGTTCTTTACGGGCATACAAAATGGATGTCAGGTCGTTTATCTTTCTATCGGTAACAAATTTTAACGTCCAGTATATCTGTTAACTTGCACACTTAGGAAAATGTAGTATTCGCCAAATAAACTTCAAATTTACAAATAAAAAAATATTTGTCAAAATCTAGACCAGTTCCATTATTTTCCATAGTCCCGAGCATGTCCCAAGAATCTAGTACTTTAATATCTTATCGTTTAAAATAATCAAATAAAATAAATATTAAATTCTGGTTACTTCATTTTGAAGTCAAATAAACGTTTTAATTAGTTAAGTAATAGCAGTAGCAATAACAATGTAAAATATAAATCCAGATATTTAGATGAAAATTCATAAAGTTTGTCCTGTGTGAAACCGTCATTATCCTCAGCACTAATATATTTTTTCCAACATTGAAGCACCCATTATTTGTAGTGCGATATTCCCTCACACCGCCCGGCGCCGGCGCCCCCGCCACTTTAATCGGTGAGATAACTCAATACAGGACGGACGCACATATATTTCGCCCAAAAAGTAACTCCAAATTTGATTCTCCTAAACTCCGTCCAGGAATTCGAGAGACAATAGTCAAAGTGACATTACGTGGTCAGAAACCTTTGGTACATGTTTTAAAAATAAAATTTTTGTCCTGCACGGTACTTACTAGATGGCGTTGATATTAAAAATTCATTATATATAACCATCTAAAACTAATTACTACGTTCGTAACAATTTGAATGAAAATCCGTATGCGAGGACCTTTAAGGTCGTCACAGACAGCCGCTTTAATAATGTTGTACTCGTCTAACGCACGCATGTTTCTGATTGCTTACACGCAGGAGAGAGCCATGCTTATCTAATTTTGCGTGCATTTGAAGACTAGAGTCAGCAGCAATAAGTTATATACACTTTAGTACTACGACGTAGAACAAAAGTGTATAAAACTTATTGCTGCTTACTGTACCTACAACATACATTGTGACCGTCAGTGCTATGCATAGCGGACGGACTGAAGCTTTTAATCTGTATATAAGTAAAGGGACGCGTTTAGTGCTGCGCTGACGAGTTGCACGCCGTTGATAGATTCATTCAAAAGATGACATGATTTTAGAATGACAACTCCATGTAGAGAGGAAATGAGATGGGTAACATCAGTGACGTCATAAAGGTCATCTATTCAGGGTTCAAAAAATGTTTGTAATGTAATCTCCATTTACGTAGGTATTTTAAACTTCTTGGCCATGGCCAAGAAGTTTCGTTTTTCCATGCTTGCAAGGAGGATTGACAATTTCATTGGTTTAAGATCCATAGGCAATCTGTACCATAGAGATAGTAAGTACTACGTACACCTGGAGAGAGCTCTTCTCGGAATTTTGGGCAAAGCGGGATAGAAGTTGTTGGCCGTCGTGTCCCTATCTTTAGTAGTAGTAAATTTCTTAGAGTGTTGTACACCTGCAAGGCCAGACCACTCCAGCCTGTGTGTTTTATCAGCCCATTCCTTCATGGCCATTCTTATGCTGCATGCCGGGATTCCTACACTTGGTTCTGGTCCAACCATTTTTCGTTCTGACCCAACCATTTTTCGTTCTGACCCAGCTTTCGCTAGCTCGTCAGCATTCTCATTACCTTCCTATATTATAGTCTTGTTGACTACCTTCCTACAGGGACCGAAACCGGTATCGATAATACCGGTATTTTTTGGTTACAACCTTTATTTTTTTACAGGTGTTTTTAGAGGTAACCTTTATATCATTCTACTAACGGTCCGTGATATGTTTAAATAAAAAATTGTTTCTTTATAAATATAATAAAATTCAATTTTAAGTACCTCGTTAGTCGTTACTAAATACAAATTAAATCAATTATAATAACAAACGTAAACACAAACGTGAACGTAAACTTAAACCATTTGGGTTCAATAAAATGTAAATAAGCATCTCCTTTATCATCTCGACCCGTCCAATGGTGTAGCAACACTGAAAATACAGGCGCGTCGCTCGTTGGGTGCTCCAAAATTGGCGTCACCCGCTACAACAACGACGTTGTTCAATCAATTTTGTACTTTTGATTAGTAGAAATTACAGTTCATTTTTCAGTGTTATTAAAAACCACGCGCGCTTTTTGCCGCTCCGTCTATACTGACCCTTACCCGCACTCACTCGCATTCTCTTGATGGTCATATTTAGGTTACCGGTATTAAAATCGGTTGTTACCTGGATAAAGGTAACATTTAAATAAAGGTAACCGAAAATGTTCGGTCCCTGCCTTCCTATATATATATTCTCCTGCGCACAGGCTATGATTGCATACGTCTCTGTTTGAAAGACAGTTGCCTTTGCCCTTAGCCAATAGCCTCCCCTAATATGCTCGGGGCTAAAACAAAGAAAGTCGCACTTTGTGTAGGTACTTGGGACTTTCAGATCTGCATATTGAGCTACCAGTACTTGATTCAATACTTCTACGCGTCATATTTAAATTCTTTTTACTCGACTGCGCCAGAAGGAGGGTAGTTTTTTTAACAGATAATAATAATAAATTGTTTAATGCTGAATGTGAACCGGGTGTTTTCGATCATAATACATATAAAATAAAAATTCTTACAAATTTAAATAATATTTTATTATACCTCAGTCATTCTCTGCAACATTTGTCATTATACTAATCATTCATTATGCAAGCAAATTAGAGTTGCATTTCGTTCGTTTTGATTTTTATAAAAATCTGTAGACAATTTTCGCTCTTTATTAATATTGAACAGTGAAGTGACCAATTTGAATATTGTTCGTATATTCAAAATGGATACGAAGCCCATACAGCCAAGTCTGATACTTTATTCGTTTTTGACAGAAAGTAAATAAATAATAAATAACGCTCACAGGCACATACTTTCTGTGCGAGTTAGATGTTCGCTGGTAATGATACAACGCACATAAGTACTTGGATAGTTTATTGTTCTTCAAAGTGGACTGTAAATACGTAATCTCCTCCTTCACAATCTTCAAAACCTTAATAGTTTTGCCAAATATATTAAATTCTTAATAATTATAAACAGATCTTTTATTCTGCATGATGTGACATAATTAAGTCAATGACCAAAAGAACCCGGAAACGGATCTAGTGTTCGATTTAAGTATCGAACACTTTCTAATGACCCCAAGTAGAGTTTCTGGCCGCATCTTCTCTCAACGAAACACCTTCCGACGCGGTGGTAGACTCAAAAAATGACGTCGAAAAGCTATCTATGTGATATTATATTGAATAAAAAATTTTTGAATTTTGAATTTTGAAGTAAGCCTTAGGCTTTTTGTCACTCAACAACGGCACAAACAATAAACGAACGTCCATGACCGAACCCGGACTTGAACCCAGGACCCTGGTTTGACAGTCCGGCGTGGCAATCATTACACCAATCGGGTCGTCAATAACACCCAGATTGTTAATAACGTGTACTGCGTATTTATATTATTAATATTAATTAATATATTTGCTTATACCTATTGGACCCTTCTCTGATCAACGCCATCTATTGAGAAATTAGGAACTAACTTGTTTTTTCTTCTGGAAAATTTAAAGTACATCAACTGGGTTAGTTTGACATAAACTTCAAACATAACACGCTCGCGCAGCAATGTAGTTCAAATCACACTTGGCTGCACGGCGAAAATCGACTCGTGTAGATCCCGCTTAACAGACTAGCTTTTGTTATCGTAATTTACCATGCGGAGTCAATGAGGGATTTTCCAAAAACAAAAAAAGTAAAAAAGTTAGTTCCTAATTTCTCGATAGATGGCGTTGACCAGAGAGGGGTCCAATAGGTATGAGCAAAGATATTAATTAATATCAATAGTAAAAATACACAGTACAAACCCTTTCTTATTGTTGTTGGTTTATTATTTAGCTATTTCAGTGTTATTGTTCGTCAACAACGAATCGAGTATTAGACGTGGCTGTATGAGCTACGTATCCGTTTTGAATATACGAACAATAAACGAGAAACAATAACAAACTACAAAAACCTAACAGAAACAGAATTTCAATAAAAATAAACCGGAAATATTTAAATCGTACGTCAGATTCCGTGAATGAAAAGCAAAGCCATAGGCGAAAAGTTGGACCCTGGTTTGACAGTCTGGCGTGGCAATTATTTCACCTACCGGATCGTCAATAACACCCAGATTGTTAATAACTTGTATTGTGTATTTTTATTATTAATATATTTGCTCATACCTGTTGGAGCCCTCTCTGGTCAACGCCATCTATTGAGAAATTAGGAACTAACTTTTTTTTCTTCTGGAAAATCCCTCATTGCGGAGTGGAAAACCCTAAATGATTATGGTACTGAAACAGTATAGGGTTTGTAAAGACGCGGCCCGGAGTCCGGACAGCGGCAGCGTTGCGTCTTAAGTTTCATCATCTTTATCATGTATCTATGCACAATGTGTTCTTTGTCTGTACCTTCTCTCTATACCTACACTACATACAAAATACATTATACAGGATCTTTCGTTATTTGCTGACGGTTTTTTTCAGGGAATGGTGAGACCATCTTTTCCATGTGACCAATATCGAAATCGCGAAAAAATTGTATGTGGTCACATAGTCACTGAAGATCATTTTACACTGGTGCATGTTTTTTGGGTACAGAAAAAAAACTATCCAGGTTAGTGCCACCCTGATAATTTTCCCGCCATCTACACGTTATTTCTGATGTTCATGATTTTTTTCGGGATCAAGATTTCTTACCATTTAGGCCATTTGTTCGAAAATCCATTTCGTCGATGAGCCAGTTCATTGAAGGCCGGTAGGTTTAAGTTTTGTTCGAATTGCAGACGTGATACGGCCCTACGATCACGACTCACCAACACAAATTCACACAACACGACCACCGCCGCGCCCCGGCGGTAACACAATCATCTCTTTGTCGTCGTAAAAACCGGGGGTCAGTCGTGATCTCTGCCCACTCCTAAAGCACTCGCGCGCCTACAGACGCCACCGGCACATCGCTGGCCGGTTCTCACCGATCCCCACTACCCAATCGTAGTCCGCGTAGTCCCAGCAACGCCCATTGCCGAGGTCCATACCCCTTATTAGGGGTGCCCCATGGGCAGGTTGCTTAAGTTCATTCACTGGTTCGGTAGACGTACCAGGGTGTTTCGCCGTCTCTGGTGTGGTCCCCCCATAGTCCGCAATAATAAGCAGTCGATGCTCCCTGAGTAATGCTTTATTGGACAATACAAAAAAAAATTGGAATTGCCATTTTATTAATAGACCAAATGTGTGACAGTACGAGTACATTACACTGATAGGTCATTGTTTTGAACCCTACCTGCTTGATGATCAATATTGGTTGACAAATACAAGCTATATTTATATATATCTATACTATTATAAAACTGTAACAGGAAGTTTGTCTGTACATTGAAGATATTAACAAAAAAAAAGTTTTTGAGTGATGCTCGTTCAAACAAAGAAACACACAAAGAAACACAAACAAACAGACAGACAAAAAATCCAAAAATTGGTGATATGGAATCTGGGACACCTGAAAACCATATCGTAACTTTTTTTTTGTTAATATCTTCAATGTACAGACAAACTTCCTGTTACAGTTTTATGATAATTTAGATTTCTACAATATTATAAAGAGGTAAAATTTAGTTGTTTGATTGTTTGTATGAGGGGGTAATCTCTGAAACTACTGAAACACTATTCCTGAATAACATAGGCTGTTTTCTATTTTAATACGGGAACGAAGTAGAGGTCAAAAAGATGTAGTTAATAAACATTTAAAAGCTAGCATAGGTGCAAATATTTTAGCAGTGCTTTATTATTTATTAAGCTCCTTAAAACAATGAGGTCTTCAACTTGAATCTGTTATTTTTATGTTAAATAAAGAATAAAAAACTAGATAGACACTAAAGGATACATTTAATGATCTGTGAATCAACATAAGAATAATGATGACCTGTCAACCAACGGCAACGCTAAATGATTCATTTGTTTAGACTAACAATTATTTATGAGACTGCGCATTACAATTATTTTGATTTCTATGCCTTTCAACCAAGTATGATAATAAAACAGGTGGGGTTCAAAAGAATGGACCTAATATACTGTTCCATAATTGGATGAATTATGAAATGGCGTTCGAACAAGTGGCCCATCGCTTAAATGGAACTTCGAACACTGTCCTGTTAAATATTCAAGTTTACGTTTAAAGAGCTGTCACTAAGCAAACATATGAGCGAGTACCTATAACTATGTATCTATATCCATATCCAAAAAGTCCACTGTGTTGCAATTTTCTATGAGTCGCAAATATACAAGCATCCAAATCAGTCGTATTTTTAATTTAAATAATCCCTGCAAGCAAAATGCACCTCTAACGTATTAACAATCACTCGGCTTGAGACGAACGGGAACGGGCCCATCAATAAAAAGCGTTTCGAACAAATGGCCTATGGATCTAATGGCCTGGCGCTTAAATGGCGCTTCGATTACGTGGTGTTGTACACACGGCGACACATCAAGCTATACAAAACCAACATAACCTGGCCGCGCATAGGTTGAGTAACGTATAGCGTCGCGCGGCCAGCTTATGTTGGATTTGTATAGCTTGATGTGTCGCCGTGCGTACCTACAAATGGGTAAGAATTCATGATCCTATTTTTTTCAGAACTTATACGGCTTTTGAAATAGAGGTGGGGACAGAAATTGTTCGGATTTCATTGAAAATTTTGTCAAACAATTTCATTTAAAAGAAATTTGAAACATATATTTTTAGACTCGTATTTTCATAAGCTTTCAATAATTGATACCCCATGTCCTTTCTACCTCCCCGAATTGCCCCCCAATATAAAAATTAAGTTTTTTTTTAGCATTTATGATATTGGACCAGCAATTGCTATATCTGTACCGAGTTTCAACTTCCTATGTCTTACGGTCTCGGAGAAAAATGCCTGTGACAGACGAACGAACGGACGGACGGACAGACACCGAGCTGATTCCATAAGTTTTCCGTTTTGCCAATTTTGGTACGGAGCACTAACCTTATATAACTAAGGACCCTATATAAAATATTATAGTATAATTTTATATTACCATTTTGAAATAAGACTAAAGGTAATAAAAACGATCAAGTGCGAGTCGGGCTACTCGCGCACGGAGGGTTCCGTACCATATCATAACTTACAAAAAAGTTTTGTTTTTTCAGTGCGAGACCGACTCACACTTGGCCGGTTTTTATTATTTGTTGAGTTTGCGCTATAATCACACCAAGTTTGATGCCTGTATCAAAGAACAAAGAATAACTGATAAACATCTCATGCCTGAGTGGTATTACCGTTTTTACGATAGAGCGAATACAAAAAAGTTGATAAAAACTTGTTTCTTGTATCAGTTAACAAATCCGCCATAATAACGCACATTCTGTGAAAATGTCAACTTTCTAGCTATTACGGTTCAAAAGTTACTGCCCTAAATAGGAAAGATGGACGGACAAAGTAGTTAGTAATAGGGTCCCGTTTGCACCCTTTGGGTACGGAACCTTAAATAGGATGAAATAAACAAAAAACTCGACCGCATAAAATTATTAACTGACAGTCTTTAGATACAGCTGATAATTTTTTTGCGATTTCGATGTTGGTCCCATAGAGAAAGTTGTTCAGTTTGATGGTCTGATCAACCCCTTAAAAACCCGTAAGCAAATTACGAAGTGTGACTATACCTCAAACTGAACTCCACCGAATTACAATTTTGAAACGGGATTGTACTGCGTTATTTAAACACTTTGATACACTTTTACAATTATAAAAAAATGAAATTCACAATTCCGTTCACTGTTACGGCGAGTACACGAATCCGAGAGATTTTTCAATCATGCAACAGGTAAACAACTGCCGACATCAGAACAGTTACTCTTTTTATAACAATTAAAATATTGTTATAACCATTTTAACCTGTTTACCCCATATGTGGGGTACCCATATTTACATTTACCTCGGCAGTTCACCAGCAAATAGGGAACCACCGATCGTTATAAAACAGGGGGCAATTTTAAGAATAAATATCAGTACGCACCGATACTCAAAACCTTTCACTACAACTTCCCTAGCCACCAAAGCCACACACACACGCCACACGCCACACGCCGCAAAGTACACCCCTCAGAAGTACATATTATGAATGTTGCTGCTGTCTTCCTTTTTGGTTGGCGATGAGGTGCATAGCGGTGCGTGCGTGGTATCCGTTGCGCTAAATTTGTTATTGTGACCAGGATTGTTATTTATTATTGTACGATGTTAGCCTGTTGGCAAACCTAATAAATAAATAAATCTTTAACCTGTTATTTTATTCATTTTGTAGAGTCTAGTCTAGACGGGACTTACGTAGGTCGGTACGGTAGATAGATAATGGAACCAAATATGAATTCTCAGAAATAATTTCAGCTGATTTATGAAAACTCAGAAAGAACAACAAGATAGTAAATGACATCGCATTGATGCAGAGACTTTTTCTTAATACAAAGTCTCTGCGTTGATGTCTTTGCCGCGTCGCCGCGCCGGCGCCCCCAGTCGGGAAATGCTGCAGACTCGTTGATGTCTTTTGTATGAAGGCCAGCGGCGTAGCTTTGTTCAATGCCTGCTTTTTAATGTTAACACGCGCTTCAACTCATCCTGTTCCTAATCTGCTGTAAAAGCTTTAATGCGCCACTTCCATCCATCTACTTAACTGATTATGGAAGGTTTAGTAATTCTTGAATCATATGGTTCTGTGAACAGATAGGTATAGAGTGTTGTTGTATCGGTCCGCAGGCAACGAGGTGGAGAGGGACCGCGGCGCGCTGGTGGCGGCGCTGGCGGCCGCGTGGCGCCCCCCGGACTCCGACCGGTGAGTGCTCTCCGCTCCACTGGCACTGCTCCACCGCGCCGAGCCGTTCCTACCTATCCAGCTGTATCCGAGTCAGGGATTGTAATTCTAATAGGTTACAATTAAATGACGTAGGTATGTTCTGGCGCGGGGAGCGCAAGCAGGCGCCGCGCCGGACAGTATAGCATGTCGCTGTAGATCCGCTTCAGCGGTGCGCAACACTTGCGTGGGCGCGGGCCGCTGCGCTGGTCGGTCGGGACTCGGGAGTCCGCCGGCGCAGTGCCGCAGGGCCGCAGTGCCGCAGTGCCGCAGTGCGACGCGGGCTCTCGCCGCGTGTGCGCGCTCAGTCTCAGTCGCATCCCTGCAGACGGAGCTAGCCGGTGATAAGTTAAGTGTTTATTCGCTCCCTTGCGACTCCCGCCCGCGCCGCGCCGCGTAGCGCGTGCGCCGACACCGGCGCCGGCGCCGGCGACCTGCGCGCCCGGCCACGTACCTACTCACTCATTGCGGTAAATAAAAACAATAGGTACCTACCTCAATAATTTGTCCATCCCCTCTTTTTTCGTAGAACCATGTTTTTTTTTTCGGATTCCGCTTAGACGCAGATTTTTTATTAATTACGAATAAGGTTAGGTACAGTCAGCCTCAAAAAGATGTATACACTTTAGTACCTACTACGACATGGAATAAAAAGGTATCTTTTTGAGGCCGACTGTATATCCATTGCCCTTTTTAAATTGTTAACAATTGCTGTAGAAGTGACAATAGAATCCTCAGCTGCATAAGCCTGCTGAATAAGAGCATTAGAGGCGGTGTTTCAGGACACTACACTTCTAATCGAGTTATTTTAATAATATTATTTGTTGTGCCGTGAACCATCTCGTGTCTTGTTTGCGGTGATGGTGAAAAAGTTAATATCGTTTTCGTTAAACCTTGATTTTTTCCTCCGTATACGTAAGATACAAATGGGAAAGGAAGTTTATTGACAAATACTATATATAAATATAGTCTAAAATTTTCATGCGCTCTCAAAATATCACTGTTTACTCGAAAATTATAGCATAAAATAGGTCGATCATAAATTTTACAAACAAACATGTTGTTATTTTGCACTTGAAATTTTACAATAAGCTATTTATTTTAAAATCATTAGGTTTTTCTATTCATAATCCAGTTGTTATTTTCGTTAAATAAACAAAGATAAATCGTAAATATATTGTTATTACTTAGGTTGGAAGCTAAAAGATGGCAGACAACTGTATTAATCACAATTAAATGCTATGGGCTGTTTAAGTGTTTCATTAATCAGAAACGAGCTGATACAAGTAGTTATTGTGTGCCACAAGTCAGCCACAGATTTACGTATAGCTTAATAGGTGGTAACATGTACGCAAATGGTAAACCACTTAACACTTTGACGGAATTTAGGGATCCGTGGATTTTTTAAACAAAATTCAACAAATTAAATTTCAAATCTTTATTTTAAACAACTGCTTATACCTAAAGGGTGCTGAAAAAATAAGTCTTCAAGATCTTATATAACTCCATTAGTAGATTAATAGTTCACACTAGTACAATTATTCAGCTCTAGCCAGGAATGGGCTTCAAGTGATCTATTTAATATAACAGTTTGCGGTAATAAGGCATTATATCTATACACTCATAGTGATCATGTGGGCATTATAAGACTACGTGTATCAAGCTGAATAACACTATTAAAGTTCAATTTTGTACAGCACGATGCATAACTAATTGCATTAGAATAGATCTGATGTTCTTTCTTTAAATGCAAGCGTTGTAAGGGTACTCTTCTGGCTTTCAATTCAGAATATAGCTTTAGTTGAAGTTCACAAAAATGCTACATTGCAACTTACAGTACTATTGATTGCTAAAAACTGTATAATACTGAACACTTGCAACATTACAGTGTTGTCTCCATGACGCATAATAGTGTTGTAATACTGACAAAAGCGTAATTGTCAGCTATTGCAGATCGAGTGTACTGTAATAAGTCTTCATCTATCTAAACTATTATAAAACTGTAGCAGAACGTTTGTCTGTACATTGAAGATATTAACAAAAAAAAAGTTACGATATGGTTTTTAGGTGTCCCTGATTCCATTTCACAAATTTTTGGATTTTTTGTCTGTCTGTTTGTTTGTGTGTTTGTTTGTTTGTTTATTTGTTTGTTTGTTTGTTTGTTTGAACGAGTATCACGCAAGAACTACTGAACCGATTTTGATGAAACTTTTTTTGTTTGATAGCTTATGATCTGACTTAAAATCTGGTATATAATTTATCTCGCTACGTTGACGGGAGCCGGAGATATAAACATATAACCTCAAGTGCAACCAATGTACGGTACCATTTCAATTTCAACTAAGTAACACTAATTAAAATTAAAAGACTTGTAATAAAGTAAACTAATTCTGAAGACTGTTTGATTTATAAATAACGAAAATAACAATAAATTACAAAATAAATACCAATAATTATAAATTTTATCATTGTCCAGTGCTGATGACTGCACCGGTATAACATTGTTTTTCTTTTTGGCTATAAAATCTTTCAAACTCCATGGAGAAAACCTTTGCATAACAAAAAAACCTTAGTACTGGCCACAAGAAAACAAGATTCGAATTACAAATTTCTCGACATTTTGTAGAATTACAGTGCAAACAAAGCAAGAGTAATTATTTTAAAAAAAACTGCACGCCAATTTCAAACAAAGAGCATAATTATAATCATGATTTCAAATCAGCAGCCTAAAGGTGTCTAAAACTCGATTTTTAATTCGGAATGTTTTTATTTACGGTGTAATCACACAGTTACGCAAGACTGTATAATAGCTAATATTTTAAAGACAGGTAAGGAACTATTTTGAAATACCGTAAATTATTACTAAAATACAAACGAACAACTCTAACAAATTAATAAGGGTCGGTTTTTTATGCCGCCGATGCGATGTGCCGCCGTGCATTTTGCGCATTTTTCTACGGCGCTCCATACAAAACGAAGCATAGTACATTTAGTAATTAAAGTAAAAAATTAATGGTTTTAAAACAATCTAGAAACCAATATCTGTGATTTCCTTTTAAATGTTTAGTTCTACCATTTGGGCTCTCTCTGAGGAACCTGCCACAGCCCTACAGACTGTCGCTTGATATGAGCTTTACATAAATTAATGTAACATTCGGCAATAGCCGACTGCGTCCTTCCGGACGAAATTATTCGCTGGAATCCAGGCGCATACGTGCGCCTCAGCCGTTGTTTCAAATGCACGCAAATTGACAGCGAGTGCTGACCAGGCGACGTTGCAGTGGAATGCGGCCGTCACCGATTTCGCGCGCATCTGACCGGATTGCAAGATGTATATGGTCCTTCTTATATGCAGACAGTTTTTTAAGGGTATGATCAGACCATCATACTGAACAACTTTCTGTATGGGACCAAAGGCAAAATCACGAAAAAAAATCAACTGTTCCATACAAAATTGCAATCCTACTCTACAAAAATGTATGGGGCAGAAGATTTTTTTTCGCGATATCGATGACAGTCCCATAGAGAAAGCTGTTTGATGGTCTGATCATCCTCTTAAAAAAGTGTCAGCATATTAAGTTAAATATATAAAAAATAAAGTAATATATATATAATGCGCCCCGACGCGTTCCGTTCAGTGATAATCATACTTAACATATAATTTTGTATCTGCCAGTACACTTGATTGTTTTCAATAATGAAAGATTCCATCACGAAGAAGAACTAATAATCTCACTAATATTATAAACGTGAAAGTTTGTGACGATGTTTGTAAAGTTGTAATGTTGTATGTTTGTGGCGCAATCACGCATAAACGGCTGAATGGATTTTGATGAAATTTGGCACGCAGATAGAATGTGTTCTGGATTAAGATATAAGATACTTTTTATCCTAGCAATGGGTTCCTGTGGGATAAATTACAATGTTTTATCATGCTGAAACATGTACCACGTTTTTATTCTATGCTCACTAGCGCCAATTTGACGCTGACAGATGCATTTGTGTAGATTTCAGTGATAAAAATAGTATTTAATTTTTTCAACAGTTTTGACAACAGCTGTGTAGTATATTTGGTATATGGTTAGATTTTCGTGCATGAGGTGGAGGTTCGATTCTTGGTCGAGAATGTTTTTTTTTATTTTTTTTAAATACATTCAACGACTATATCCATTTTTCACCGGATTAGACAGAAGCAGTTAGGCTTGATATGTTAAGGGCCTGACCTTCAATCATAATAATATCCTGAGATCATATCAGATCTAATATTAGCGCAGGATGTTTTATTTTGGCTTTTTTCTAATTTAATCCTACCATCCTACCAGGTATCTCACTAATATTAATATTATGTTTGTGGTTCTATAGTCAACACGTCTCAGAAATTCGGTTTTACAGATTTGATTGTATAGGTACTGGGCGAATTGGAAAAATAATCTTCTTCTTATCGTGTCGACTTCAAATTCTGAACAAAGTCGCTAAATAGTAGCTTGCCAGAATCGGGCAACCGATACTGCACGGTCGCTAGCAGTCATGAGCTCCTCCTGCGTGCAGATGTTAGGGCACGCAGGGCACGATGTGAGATGGGCCATCGTTTGTGGAGTTCCACACAAGCAAGTCACATTTTGCGCATCCGAGTATCCCCACCTGACCATGTTGTCCTTATTGCGACCGACCTGGGTTCGAAGTCGGTTTAAAGACTTCCAGGTCGCCCAAGGCAAGTCATGTCTAGGCGTGAGGCTCTCAGACGGCGACACAAATGGAGTTGGGAGGGACACTTTTTGTCGCCATAGAGTACACCTTTGCTTGCGCTGGGCCAGTATTCAGGGGGTCGACACACTTCATAAAGCTGCGTCGGCTTGGCAGCCTTTGCAGCGCAGTAATAAAGCCATGCATGGGATGTCGTGTGTCGTCCACCATTTGGGCTCTCTCTGAGGAACCTGCCACAGCCCTACTTACATCTGGGGGCGCTATGCCAGCCAGTGGGTAAAGCAACTGTACTGGAGTCGGTTTCAAGCATCCAGTTATAATCCGACACGTTTTGTTTAGTGCCGGTATCCACCAGCTTGGCGTGGGCAGATCGGCCCCACACCGGGCAAGCGTATTCTCCAGCGGAGAACGCGAGAAAAATAATTAAACAAATAAATAAATAACGCTCACAGGCACAAACATTATTTTAATTATCCCAAGCAAGCATTATAGGCTTTTTATTGTGGAAACCATACAACAACGGCATAAACATATAACATCCAAGACCGAACCGGGACTCGAACCCAGGACTCTGGTTTGGCAGTCTGGCGTGGTAACCATTACACCAACCGGGTCGGCAAATACTAAAAATCCTCTTTCTTTTAACCTTTTCTAAAGTTAGTGTTCATAATTTTATCGTAGTATTGTTTTCATCTTAATAGATGGCGTTGTGTGTTTTTTTGAAGCAAGTACCATACTCAATTCACGCTCAAGACATCTCAGATATTTGGTCTTGCAGATTTGATTGTATAGTTACTTACCGGCTGAATTAGAAAAATAATTAAATAAATAAATAACGCTTACAGGAACATTGTTATGATTCCAAACAAGCACTATAGGCTTTTTATTATAGAAACCATACAACAACGGCACAAACATTTATAACATCCATGACCGAACCGGGTTTCGAACCCAGGACCCTGGTTTGGCAGACCGGCGAGGTAACCATTACACCAACCGGGTCGTCAAATATTAAAAATCAAGTGTTCAAAAATTTAATCGTAGTATTGTTTTCATCTTAATAGATGGCGTTGGGAGTTTTTTAAAGCAAGTGTGCTACAATTATCAATTCAAAAACCTAACTATAGCAGGAGCTTACAAATTTAGTTGATTATATTATCGTTGTAATACATCGTTGTAAGTATATTGATTGTTTGAGTCCAATCTGAGCCAATGCTACGGAATGATAACCTTATTTTACAGAAAGGACGAATTTTTTTGCAGTAATTCTTGCAAAATTTTTGTTTTGTTTGATTTTCGGTCTCAATTATGATTTTTTGAGGGCTTGTGCAACTTAACTATAGAACATCATTCTACCACAACGTATAAAAAAGTACCTACGTATCTAAAAGGTCCTTATAATATAACACCACAGGTCGGTAATGTAGCTACTTACATAATTGAAAATCTTTTTTAGCAAATTGACCATTAGCTTCCTAGAATATTATCGTTTTAGCTCTTGCCTTCACCATTTTACAGTAGCCCGCGTGGTAGAGTATACTCTAACGTTTATACGTGAGTGGAGGTCTGTGACCTGCAGTGGGTCGTAAGATGATTATTATGCTGCTCGACATAAATAAAAAACTAATAAACGACGAACAGTAGAAAAATTAAAGTGATGGATCCAGTGAATGACTTTTAAATCTGATACCTACAGAATTACTTGGGGTACTTTCTGATTTTGATTTAGCTTAAGTTCATGACTTTCTTATCTTATTATGGGAAATGGCAAGCCAGCAACACTTCGACCCAATGGTATCTTTTGTATTGAACCCTACATATTATTTTCTTCATCCTTGAAAAACTTGGAAAATGAGGGAGGCAATAGCGTTCAGGGTAAGAAACCTGTAATGAATAACCATCTCTCAGGAGTCACATACGTTTACCCACCAAGACACCGCAGTCACACAGTACAAATGTTCCATGGTTTCCTCCTCCTCTCCACACGCTCGGCAACCGGGATCTAGAGTGAGCTTTATCGTGCCTGTTGCGTAGTGCCCGGTGAGGGTTCCGACGATGGCACGAGCTTTACTCCTGCTGTTGTTCAGTATGAACTGTGGGATTCGTGGTGTTATATTGCTGTTATACTCTGACACCAGTGCTTTGCCCACACGATAATAAGAAGATTGCTGATGAATTTTCTGCAGTGTTGCAGACCCGAGAGGCCAGAGCATTCTAGCCTGTGTCTTTTATCAGCCCATTCCTTAATCGCCATTCTAATGTTACATGCCAGGATTCCTAGACTTGGTTCGGACCATGACCTTCATGACCTTAGACGAGACATAAGACAAAATTACATGTCTACGCAGACGAAGTCGCGGGCAAAAGCTAGTACTATTATAAAGCTGTAACAGAAGTGTGTCTGTACATTGAAGATATTAACAAAAAATAAGTTACGATATGGTTTTTAGGTATCCCTGATTCCATATCATAAATTTTTGGATTTTTTGTCTGTCTGTTTGTTTGTGTGTTTGTTTGGGTGTTTGTTTGAACGAGTATCACGCAAAAAGTACTGAACCGATTTTGATGAAACTTTTTTTGTTTGATAGCTTATGATCTGACTTAAAATCTGGTATATAATTTGAGCGGACGAAGTCGCGGGTTAACGCTCGTAAATGCTAAAGATACCGATGTGGACCTTTTGTGACATCCTATAATGCACTCTCTTCTGTGTTATTTGCTCAGATTAATGTTATTTGTGTTGTTATCTACGACATTTTAGATAGGTACAAAAACCCAAACCCTAAGTACCTACGTATACACAATCCAACTTTGAATTTTATCTGATTTCGGTTTGACGTTGAAATTTGGGACAGCCTGTAGGTATAATAGTTCCTTGCTTGTTTACTAAAAAATACTTTCCTCTGAAAAATTATGGATTAAAAGCAGCATTACAGCATTCGATTTTGTACAAATAGTTTCCTTTCCATGCAGGGTTTAGTGTTCATTGTTATTATTATTCAAGATTATGATGATGTCCGACGCGACGCGACGCGACGGTGAGTGGTGACGCATGCAGCGACGTGAAGCCGCGGCGCGGTAGTCAGGGGCTGCTATTTCTGGTGCGACCCCTCCCCCTCCCCCTCCCCCTCCCCCTCCCTCTCCCCCTCCCGCGGGTGGAGGGCTTTCGAATGTCCGATGTCCTCATGTTCTAAAAGTGTCCGCATCCTTGTCGTCTCGCACCTATCTAGCAGATAGTGCATAAACTTGCACAAAGAGATTTGCACTAGATAAGTATTTTGCATAATTTGAATGTTTAATTTTGTCGGTGGTTGTAGCAGAGCTTCTGACTACCCCGAAAGGGATTATAGTCGTGAGTTTATGTATGTGTGTGTATGTATGAAATTTGGCTTGGATTGGAATAGACCAGGAGTGCGATTTTCGAATCTCATACGTTGAACTCAGCAGTTGAAAATGTATGGAGATATGCATCTTTCTACTGTTGATTTGACTTTCAAAAATCGCACTCCTGGAGTATGATTTTTGAAAGTCAAATCAGCAGTAGAAAGATGCATATCTCCATACATTTTCAACTGCTAAGTTCAACGTATGAGATTTGCACTAGAGGAGGCCCATGCCCATGCCTGCAGTGGCAGTGGCCCAGTGGCCCAGTGGCTAGTGGCTACCCAGTGCTAGTAGGACATTATTAGCTTGATGATGATTGAAGATTACAAAAATTTTAGACAACCCTCTCAATGCACTGTCTCACTCACATGTAGGGTTGGCAACCCTACTATATAATATAGTATCCTACTATATTAAGGGCCCTACTACTATAATTCTGAGAAAAACATATAGTAGGCAAATGTACTATATTTTGATGATCAAATAATTTATAGATAATTTTAATATATTGGTAGTTAATATGGTGTATTAAATTGGTTGTCCAATAAAAATGACCAATAAATTAACATTATTTTACAATTTTCAAACTCTTTATCACATTTGTTCCATTTGATCCAGTCTGGACCATGTAGATACTTCCTAAAATATTTTCTACTAAATCAACTGCTGAAAAGTTTTCCTAAAGTTAGGTTTATCTAACTTTTCAAGAATTATTTTATTTCTGTATCGACTGCAGCGACTTCTGCGTTTACAGGATGTCAGTATTATTTTCTATAATCAATACGAAATGGAGAGATGAGTGTTCCTTAAAAATAAAAAAATTGTATTCAAACCAAAAAGTAGCAAAACATTTTCATTCTGCTAATTTTAAATTAATAAATTCGAAAAATATTATAGTTTTACCCCGATCTACTATACTTTTCGAGCACTCGGCTCGAAATACTACATTTGGCCTAAAAAAGTTGGCAACCCTACTCACATGAGTTACCGATGCGATACCTTTGCACAAAACGGTTTTCAGGTTTTGTTAAAAATGTTTCCGTCTAGCCGTCTACTGAACGGATTACCAGTTTTCAAGTTGATAAGTCCATTTAACAGAGATTTTATTTTATTTTATTCATTTTAGGAAAACTTACGGACTAATTACAGGATAGTAGGTTATCAACATTTTTATAAAACAACATTGCCAACTAAAAGTTTCCACAGATAAATATCATTCGTTTTACACACGTTTGTGTGTATCAATAAAGTAATGAAAAGTTACATTACAAAAAGCTCCAAGTTTGCTGGTACTTCAAACCATCCACAAAAGAAAAGGAATTATATAATGTGTTAATGAATTAATCAAAACTAGAAAGTAATTTTTCAAAATATTAAATAATTTATGTGTAAAATTTAAAATTTTAAGAACCCGATCTCAACCCACCACATGGGCACACTTACCCTACTTCCTACCACAACAAGATTCTTAAAATGTATCCATAACCACGTTAGTGCTGAAATGATAACAAATCATTTTTGCCCCAAAACTTAAAAAGCGAATAACTTTAAATTTGAATCAAAATAATTAAATTATAGTTTCAATCTAATTATTTTGTTATTTTTTTTTTTCGAATTGACCAATACAGCATTGCTCAGGGAGCATCGACTGCTTATTACTGCGGACTATATTATTTTGTTATAAATCAGTTGGGGTGTATGAGGTTTTGCGCTTATTTATCAACACGTATTAACTAAAAACTAAACGTTAAGAGGTGCCGAGTGAGCCGCTAACTCATTAACCTAGGTAGGTATTTTTCAGTAAGCACTCGTTTAACTGAGGTCGTGCTTGTGCAAAACAAATCAAAGTCAAGATCAACCGAGACACTATTAAAGCTATTAGCGCTGCGCAGTAAGAATGCATTTTGTCTATAGTTAGTTTTAGCAAGGGGAACGTGTAACAAGGGACGTTGCCTAAGGCCTAACTGGTTGGTACGAAGATGTATTTTAGAGACTAGATCGGGGCTGTCAATGGATCCATTAGAAATATTTATCAAGCAGCAAATATCGTTAATATTACGTCGATGTTCAAGGAGAAGAAAGTGGTAGCGCTTGCAGCGATGTTGATAGTCGACGGACCATTGCCGTGCTTTATAATCTAGAAAACGTAAGAATCTTTTCTGAATTCCTTCGATACGTGCCTTATAGACCTCATATCGTGGGTTCCATACCTGAGAGTGGGTTGCATATTCCAAGTGACTGCGTACGAAGGCGCAATAAAGTATTTTGAGTGACTTCAAATTTGTAAAACTCACCGTAGCGTAGACCTGATCTTATGCAGGTACCTATAATATGTAGGTACCTAGTCTACCTTATATTATACATTGTAGATATCTGGATCAATAAGGTTTGTTTCTTTTTTCGTGTTAGGGTTTTTCTCAAAACAGTTGTTTTTGATTGGCGCAGTTGCTTAACACGGTAGGTTTATTATATAAGGTCTAACAAAATTAGCTGAAACTATTTTAAGGGTATGATCAGACCATCAAATTGAACAACTTTCTCTATGGGACCAATATCGAAATCGCGAAAAAAAAATCAGCTGTCCCATACAAAACTGCAAACATAAACAGACTCGAATGTATGAGATAGCTGATTTTTTTTTTCGTGATTTCGATATTGCTCCCATAGAGAAAGTTGTTCAATTTGATGGTCTGAGCATACCCTTAAAATAGTTTCAGCTAATTTTGTTAGACCTTATATTTTAGTATTCTACCTACTGCAGAGATACCTATAGGCAAAGTTTATTTTTGGTCTATACGACTAGATACCGCCGACACGTACTAATAAAAAAATGTAATGCCTTGTGAGGCGTAGTATTTGCCGTCTCCTAGCAACGAGTGTTGACAACCGCATGATTTTGGAAATCGTACGGAGTAGGGTACACAATTAGTCTAGGAAAAATAAGGTTTGAGATAGCAATAAATACACTTTAGTACATTGTGTTTGAACTAGTATTACTGTTAGTTTATAACACTTTTGTTGAGATTTCGTGGTTATATAGGCTGAGGGCCCTGAGAAATACCTTAAAATCGATATAAATGTACAAAGGGCAAGCTTATTTCTAAAGATATTTTTGCCAGCATACCAGCAAAAGAGACAGTTAATTATCAAAACGCAAATTAATTGTGTACAAAGAAACAGTAAATAATTAAGTTTCGAGGTTATAATTTTTTTATTCTAACAAAATATTAAATATCTACTCAAATTTACGATATCGACCGGGGATTATTATTGTTGTAAGTAAAACGTGTTGAACGAAGCCAAAATCACCAGTTTTCCATTTATTGCGCATACCTAAATTTAATGTTTTGTAAATATCTTAATTATTCCATAATACACAATACAAAATCGGGGATTATTGAGAATTTGTGTTTTTCAGGTATGTATCTACTAATATTTCAAACTATCACCTAAAGTGCAATTAATGCAACCTACTCATGTCGTATTTCTTATTGTAGAATAGAAACACGCCGCCGCGCCGCCGCGCCGCGCACGTCAACGTCAACCTTTGGTTGCTAGCAGATTCCTTTAGGTTGTTATACAGGGTGTAAGGGTAAACAGTTGCATTACTTTAAGGGGTGATTGAACCCATGATACTGAACAACTCTCCCTAAGAAACCAAAACGAAATTCGTAAAAAAATTTTTGGACTTTCAACTAAATGCAATCAGTTGATCGAAGTTTTGCATGAAAAGTCGTAATTTTTTTTGTAAAAGACATTGCCCACGTGACATAGTGTATTCGCTTTTCATACATTTTGATATACCAGTCATAGAAACTTACTGTCACACCAGAATTATAGTTTTTCATATTATATTATATTAAGGAGTCGCACTGTAGGTCTGCTACCGGGAGGTCACGTCGCGTTTTTGTCGTCAGTTGCCTACCCCGGCCTACAACGAAGCTCCAGTGGTGTCAGGATATTGTTCTTTTATAAAAACACTATCCTGTAGGCCTCGCATGACACCCCCGAGAAAAAGAGAAAAATCGAGATGTGCCTCCATCCTTATTATTTTACGTATGTCAGAAAGAGCGCGCATGTCGTTTTTCTCGTTTAAACGCTATGTCGTGGGTGTGTGTCGTGCTAGCCGTGCTGATATCCAAAATATTTGTATAACCGTACAACGTCAAGCACTACATACTACATAAACTAGACATTGACAAAATCAACAAAACCAAGATGGCAGCCAAATATAAAAAAAAAAAATTGAATAGAATACAATACTGATATTTTGTCATACCTTCGTAGAGAGCACTTTTTATAAACATAATAATACCATAGACTCCAAGTACGGATAAATGTTTACTTTCACTCACACCTCCATTAAAAAAAATCAATCAATCAATTATACTTTATTGGACACCAAAAAAACAGGGCATACAGAGAGCAAACAATCAGGAAATACAAAAGGCACAAAAACAGGCGGTCTTATCGCTAAAAAGTGATTTCGAAAATGAAAGTGACCGTATCCAGTTAGTTTTAGGAAATTATTAATAATTATTTTTTCCGAAAAATGCATCATTGATCAATGTTCTTATGGTCCTTATTTTAGAGTTATATAAGTCAACCTTCTGAGAGTAGGTATCGTTTAACTTGCTACACACTCGCCACATATAAGAGTTCCGCCTTTAGTTAATACGTAAGTTTAGAAGTTTGCAACATTATTTTTGAGGCTCGAATTTTAGTTGCCGCATTTAAGGAGCCCTTGTTCTTAGGAAGGGCGGAATCTAGTCGTATAGACCAAAAAACCTAGTACAAATTAGTATACCTAACTACCTACTTATGGTGTACGAAGCACGTACATAAATTATCGGGGTCAATCTGTAGATGTTATTTCGCAGCACAGCATTTGCACACTGAACGCGGACATCACGCGACCTCGATAAAAGTGCATCGTACATAGGGCGCTAACATTACTTTTTAAGAGCATTTATCATAGCAAATCAGTGTTCGAATATACGTGGATACGACCATTACTTTTAGCCTTTTCATTCCTTCGGCCGTATCCTACTTCAGCACTCAGTACCCAGCAAAGCATAAGGATATCTCTATCCGTAGCAATTATCATTAACTCTCATATATGGTATCCTTTGAAAATGACTATGATTTAAGTTTTTGTAGCATGTAGTTTCTCGATTGTTTATTGGAGCGGTGCGAGTGTACTGCACTCGGACGCAATTTTGCATATTTTCTATGATTCGCTCCGATTATTGGAATCATTAGTTTCGATTCGGTATGTGAGAACTTGAGATACATAACGGTGAGTCATGTCCCGCACACCCGCGCCGCCGCCGCGCCGCCGCACGCCGGCTGTAACCTACTGACTGATGGTTAAATAAATTTTCTATCATACTTATTAGGTAATAAACTAATAACTAATATTAGGCAACTGAAAGAAAACTACCAACGTTGTTTCATTATTGACTGAAGATGTGAGAATACAAATAATTAGGTAGGTAGGTACTTTGTGGTGGAAAAGAGAAAATCTACGGATTTTAAGGCTCGACGAGGTGACGCGAGTCCATCAACCATATCATATTGCTCGCGCCCACTCGTCTTGCCTTTTCCGAGCTAGTATTAGAATGTCTATCTATGAGTGGTGTGTTACGTTTGGTACAGGAGCAGCAGCAGGTGGGAGCCTAGGGCGGCGGAGGAGCCGGAGAGGCGCGGCGACGCCATGGCGCCGGCCGGCCGCGCCGCCGCCGCCATGCCCCCACCCCCGCCCCCGCCCCCGCCACACCGCCGCTACTCCGTACCAGAGACCATCATGAGGAAGTTAGTTACACTTCGCTTTCTGACCTCCACCTACCAACACCAACGTTCTCAAAAGTAAAAACAACGTGCTGGCTGGCTTAAAAAAATATAAAAGCCATATAGTTGCGCGAAAAAGAAAAAAGGGCATTAAAGCGAGATGTTGCTAAATTCGATTTAAAACGCATAAAAATTACTCGGGAAGTCTATCTGTTTCACTCCAACATAGGCACATTAAGTGTATGCTTGTTCTCTTTAGAATTGGCACCCCGAGCGATTTCAAATTTTCCAAACGTTTGTTTTATAAGCAAAGACAAGATGAACCATAGATTATATAAAGATTCACAATAGACTGTAAGGTCCGCCACATACATACGGAATTGCGATCCGGAATCCTGATTCAGGATTCAGTGTTGTCAACTATGGTTACAACTTAGTGCTGTTTAAAAAAAGTCTAAAATCGAAATGAATGAAATGCCAAATTAATGACAATTGTATTTTTAGGTATTTATTAAAACGAAACAAACAATTTCTAAACATTTATTTATTTATTTTAACACTTTATTGTACCTACACACGGAAATATAAATGAAAACAGCATAATAGACAATTACAAAGGGCGAGCTTATCTCTAAACATGATAATTACTATAATGTGATGAGGTCATAACGTTACGAATGTTACGATGATGGTTTGTAAATTGTATTTCAATATTAATACAACTATATCAAAAGACTATCGATAGTTTTAACATTAAACATAATCTGCATACAAAATTGCATGAATTATCACACAAGCGGTTTTTGAGTGTAGGCGATTTTGGAACTATGCCGCAACGACGTCGCAACGACGTCGCAACTGCATTGTCACGATACGGTATCGTTTCATCAACGCCTACGCTCAAAAATCACTTAAAAATATGCCTCCTAAGACAAAAAAATCACTAGATCTAGTGAAAAGTCTCTGAAAGCGGCAACACTCCATACGGAATCTAATTCCGAATTAGGTTTATTCCGTATGTATGTGCCGGACCTAAGACATCAAAAAATTTCTAGATCTAGTGAAAAAGTCTCTGAAAGCGGCAACACTCCATACGGAATCTAATTCCGAATCAGGTTTTTTCCAGATGTATGTGGCGGACCTAAATCTAGCTTTTGTTTACTTTCCTCGTATTCGAAATGAAAAGCAGAGTGTTCAACTCGGGTGAAAGTCACCCATTTGTCTCTCTCACTCTCACTCTACCCATCAACCTGAACTACTTTTATTATGGGAGTAATACAGTCAGTACAAAAAAAAATTCAGTTTTGTACATTTAAGTCATGTAGAGGTATTGACATTTAGTATGGAACAGCAGATTTTTTTGAGCTGTGATGTTTGCTTAATTAAAGTGTTTAAAGTTGTTTAAGGTGGTTTCAGTCCATACAAACGTTTGACGCACAATACGCGTCGACGGAATTAATAAAAGTAATATTTTATATGTGGAAAAATAGTTTAGAAAATCTAGATGCCGCATAACGAATAACATTTGCAATTTATAATATAATTACGAAGATATAAAGCTTTTAAAATGTTGTATGAAAAACTTCAAAGCTTTATATCTTCGTAATTATTTTATAAATTGCAAATGTTATTCGTTACGCGGCATCTAGATTTTCCAAACTATTTTTCCATATATACAAAGTTATATATATTACTACCGTCTTCGCGTATTGTGCGTCAACGTTTTGTATAAAATGGACCCCTCTGCAACCGCCTTAAAGGTTAATAACTTTTCTTTACACCCTGTGGTAATACCCAGTAGTGGTACCGTTGTCGTGACGTGATCGTGAGGTTCGCTATGTGTCGCAGGTACAACCTCGCGCGGCAGCGCTCGGACCTGGAGGAGACGGTGCTGAGCTGCCCCTCCCCCTGTCCCGCCGGCTCCCCGCGCCGCTCCGCCGTCCTGCGCCGGCTGTGGGGCCCCGCCTCGCCCTCCCCCGCGCCCCTCTCACCCTGCCGCTGCGGCCGCGGCACCGACTCCGCACCGCACTACTCCCGCCGCCCCTCCTACGGGGAGCGCTGCGACCGGTTCGCCTCACGTCCGTTCCGGCTCTACGACTTCTCCACCCGGGAGCCTCGTACCGACGACGTGACCGTCGCGCGGCCGTATGACAATGACAGTCCGACGACCGACGTCCCGCCAACCGACACCCCCCCCACCGACGCGCTCTCCCACTGCGTCAGCTCGCCGACCGTCGAGCCGCAGTCGCCCTGCGCCCTCCTCGAGATCGTCGTCTCGGAGGCCGTGAGGGCCGGCGACGCGCTAGTCGCCGCCGGCCCCCGGCCCCCGCCCCGCGGCCCTCTCCGCCGCACGTCCGCGTGGGACGTGAACATCGATGAGTACGTCTCCGACGTCCTAGTGGAGAGCCTGAACTCCTTGAGCGATCGCCTCGAGACGGTGACGGCGTCCCTGGTCGGCGACGGGAGGATCAGTATAGTCGAGAAGGAAATAAAAGTGAGACTGCAGAACACGGGAGTGAACACGATCGTGCACCTGAGCCCGACGTCCAACAATCAGATCATCTTCGGGAACGAGGAGCTGTACGAGCGCGACGCCTGTGTCTACCCGCGCCTCGCGGCCGATGCGAGCCGCGCACTGGACGAGGAGGGGGACCGCGCCGCGCTGCGCCGCCTGCGCCGGCTCTTCCGCTCGGAGCCGCCCCCCGCGGACCCGCCCGCGCCCCGCTGGGTGCCCTCGCGCCCCGCCTCCGGTCCCGGCGTCGGCACCGGCCGGAACTCGCGCGGCACCTCGCCCTGCGCCAGCCTCGTCGACAGCCTCGACTCGCCGCGCGTCCCGCCCCGCTCGGAGCCGACCGGCGCCGCGCCCGCGACCCCGCCTCGGCCTCCCCCTCAGCGAGATAAGGGAGAAGCCTTTTTCGTAAGAATAAAAGACGACGATAGCGACAGCGAGGAAGGCAGCGTCGTCGTGGCGGATCACATGCCGGAATCGTTAAAGCGGAGACTGCACCGCCGGCATCGCAGGAGAGAGTTGCGCATAGAGTGTGCGCGTCGCGGCAGAGCGGAGCGGGAGGCGCGCCGTCCGGGCGACGCCGGCGCCGGCGCCGGGGACGGACGGCGGGGGCGCGAGGCTCGCGTCGCCTTCGACGACGTCGCGAAGGTGGCGCGCGATGAGCCACGCCGCGCCCCGCGCCACCCCGTCCCCACCCCGCCGCCGCCTGAGTCGGAGAATGATGCGTCTCGGGTGCGATATCGAAACGGGCGGTCGCGGCGCTCCACTGCGAGTGGAACGCTCGGCGACGCATCACCTCGCTCGTCCCCGGACGCGGCGGAGGCGGATCAAAATGGGGGCGGGAGGTCCGCGGGCTCGCCTCAGGAGAGAGGCCCTCGGCGGTTCTACCACAAGTCGGAGATATGCGACGGCGGCGAGTGCATCGAGATATTAGAAATAGTGGAGTATGCGACCGCGTCGCGGAGTTCCTCCGAGACCGTCTCGGAGGAGGGTCGATGCGTCGCATCGAGCCGGCGCTCACGCATCCCCGTGCCGGTAAGGCGCGCGCCCCCCGCCCCCGCCCCCGCCGCGGAAACGCACGTCCGCGACCCGGCGCCGACGCCCCCGCCCCCGCCGCAGCCTCCGTGCGTACCCGCGGAGCCCCGCGCGCGCTCTCACTCGCTGCGGTTCGAGCGAGTGTTCGACGTGATACCGGAGGAGCGCGGCGTCCTCGGCGCGGAGCCGTGCTACGAGGCGGCGCCGCAGGGTCGCCGCGCCGCCGCGTCCTCGCCGCGCCCGCGCCGCCCCGCCGAGCCTCCGCCGCCGCCAGGTATGGCGCTCGCTCGGGCACCGCGGTCGCCGGCGCGCCGCCACACCGCCGCCTCGGTGTACGTCGAGTAGCCGTCGGACCTCGACTTAGAGAATGCGGCGGCGCGATCGGACGAGCGCACGCTTCGCCTCCGTGGGGGGACACTCGCGCCGGCGACCCGCGATCCGGCGACGGATGACATTCAATGGTTCGTTTCGCTCCCCGAAGGTACGATGGGGAGCTCGGGCGGCGGGCGGCGCGGCGCGGGGAGCGCGGGGGGCTCGGGCGGCGGGCGGGGGGCCACCCTGGTCGCGGCCCGGCGCCCGCCTCCGCCCCCGCGCCCGCGCCCGCGCCTGCGCCCCGCGCCCCGCGCGTGCGAGTGCGACGAGACGTCGGCGTCGTGCTGCGCGGGCGCGAGCTCCGGCTCCGGCAGCGACTCGCCGGCGCGCGCGGACCGGCGAGCTCGCGCGCCGGCGCCGCGCTGGCCGGCCGTGCCGCGTGCTCGCCGCCGCCTTCGCCGCTTCACACACTCCTCGCGTCGCTCCACCGACACGGGTAGGTACCTATTTTACTACCTATATACCTACAGGGTGCCGAAAACAGGAGATATGTGAGATTATAACTGTTCAGGGAAGGGTGGTAGGTCTACAAGGCGAAATTATCTTAAATTCCATCCGCCGATTGCTCGTACTAACAACTAATATGCGGCGAGTGTGTAGCAAGTTAAACGATACCTACTCTCAGAAGGTTGACTTATATAACTCTAAAATAAGGACCATAAGAACATTGATCAATGATGAGTTTTTAGGAACCAAAAAACTATCTGGATATGGTCACTTTTGTTTATTTTTTGTTTATTTTTGTTTTTAACGGTGGTGCGAATGACGTTGCAGATCTAGCTACTCAAAAGTCGCTATCAAAATGAAAATATAATAAATTTCTTCCAAATCATCGGCGATTGAAACATTTGCTTCGTATCGATGTACCCTTTGCGTGTATAACTGATATCCGAGTCGAACTAATTTATTTCACCACTAAAAATTGTGAAATAAGCAATTTTTTACGTCGAAATTAAAACCGCCTTCAAAAAAAGTAAAAGATAATATTGCAGCCGATGACTTTTTCGTTAGCATCTAAAAGAACATTAATTTGTTATATTGGAGTGGGTGTCACTCTAAGCCAAAAAACTAATGCAAGCCCTGTCGCGAATGGTACCGGCTTGATAGCGACTTCGATAAAACAAATTGGGCCATTATTTTATTCAGGGTACCACCGGTGTGAAATTGGTAGCCAAAAGTAGTAGCTTTTTATAACCTGACCAAATTAAGAAGTCGTCAATTTTAATAGACTATTTAGCTTTAACAAGGTATGATGCAAGAGACCTGAAAGGTTAAATTGTATGTAGGCATAATGTTTGAATACTAAGCTATATTCTAAGATAAATTTTATCAGGTTTAATAGGGTACGAGTGACTGATATGATCGATAGAACGTGAGAGTATTTTTTTCGCTATAGTACCCAATAAAATGCTAGCTACCGGTATGATGCAAGAGACCTGACAGGTTAAATTGTAGATATGAATGTTGTTTGAACACTAAGCTTTATTTTAAGACTAATTTTATTTGGTTTGATATGGTACGAGTGCTCGATATGGCCGATAAAGGTGAGATATTTTTTTTTTCTTCGGTACTAAAAAAAAGCTACGGCTAAATACAGGTATGATCCAAGAGACCTGACAGGTTAAATTGTGGATAGGCATATTGTTTGAATACTAAGCTTTAATCAAAGATAAATTTTATCAGGTTTGATATGGTACGAGTGATTGATATGATCGATAGAACGTGGGAGTATTTTTTTCGCTATAGTACCAAATAAAATGCTAGCTACTGGTATGATGCCAGAGACCTGACAGGTTAAAACGTAAAAAGGCATAATGTTTGAGTACTAAGCTATATTTTAAGATAAATGTTATCAGGTTTAATAGGGTACGAGTGATTGATATGATCGATAGAACGTTAGAGTATTTTTTTCGCTTTAGTCCCCAATAAAATGCTAGCTACCGGTATGATGCAAGAGACCTGACAGGTTAAGTTATTTTTAGGCATAATACTTGAATACTGAGCTATATTTTAAGACAAATTTTATTTGGTTTGATATGGTAGGAGTGCTCGATATGGCCGATAACGGTGAGATATTTTTTTTTCTTCGGTACTAAAAAAAGCTACTGCTAGATACAGGTATGATGCAAGAGACCTGACAGGTTAAATTGTAGATAGGCATATTGTTTGAATGCTAAGCTTTAATCAAAGATAAATTTTATCAGGTTTGATATGGTACGAGTGATTGATATGATCGATAGAACGTGGGAGTATTTTTTTCGCTATATTACCAAATAAAAAGCTAGCTACTGGTATGATGCCAGAGACCTGACGGGTTAAAAAGTATATAGGCATAATGTTTGAGTACTAAGCTATATTTTAAGATAAATTTTATCAGGTTTAATAGGGTACGAGTGACTGATATGATCGATAGAACGTGAGAGTATTTTTTTCGCTATAGTACCCAATAAAATGCTAGCTACCGGTATGATGCAAGAGACCTGACAGGTTAAGTTGTTTTTAGGCATAATACTTGAACACTAAGCTATATTTTAAGACTAATTTTATTTGGTTTGATATGGTACGAGTGCTCGATATGGCCGATAAAGGAGAGATATTTTTTTTCTTCGGTACTAAAAAAAAGCTACTGCTAGATACAGGTATGATGCAAGAGACCTGACAGGTTAAATTGTAGATAGGCATATTGTTTGAATACTAAGCTTTAATCAAAGATAAATTTTATCAGGTTCTATATGGTACGAGTGATTGATATGATCGATAGAACGTGGGAGTATTTTTTTCGCTATAGTCCCAAATAAAAAGCTAGCTACTGGTATGATGCTAGAGACCTGACAGGTTAAATTGTAGATAGGCATATTGTTTGGATACTAAGCTACATTTTAAGATAAATTTTATCAGGTTTGATATGGTACGTGTGATTGATATTGTTATGAGCGACGGGTTTCGGGATTGGAGAGAAACGCTAAGTCCAATTTATTTACAGAGTTTATTGGGTTACACACTTACACACGGACCACCTCGCAGAGGTTCCCCTTTTAACAGTCCTCCTCGCAGGGGTTTCCCTTCTCACCACTTTCACTGTTCACTACGTCACGACGCGCGACACGCTATGGCGTCAAGACGCACGGCACTATGACGTCACGACACGCGACACACACTTCACTGCACTAGACTGACACTTGTCTACTCACTGTTCCACTTTACTTTGCACTTTACTTTTCACTAGTACTTTTCCACTTTTACTTTTCTTCGCACTTTTCCACGGTTAAATCAATACTGACTTGCGTCCGCAAACTCGCGGCCTTATATACCCCTTAGAATTTTCTAGATGGCCGAATTTCGTTAGTCTTTTCTTTATTCCTTTGTTCCCTTCCGGATATTTCTTAATCCCGCCTTCCTTCTCGAATTTTCCTAAACACGCCCCCTTTTATTGTTTCTTTACAAATATTTCTTCTCTCTCTTCGTTCTAGAACATTCCTATTGTTATTGTTTCTTTTCAAATATTCCTTCTCTCTCTGTTTTCTAGAATATTCCTAAACACGCCCATTTTCTGTCTCTTTTCTTACTCCCTCTTACTTTTCTAAAACATTTCCAGCAACAATAAAATCTAGAATTATTTTCGACGAGTCTCGAACCATCAACCTCCGGCACGGGAGTCCATGCGTCGACCGCCGAGCTACGAAGCTTGTTGACAAACCGGCCGAATTTTTGAATGCCTTTCTATAGCTGCGTCATTTCACAGCATCCGTGACACTATGATCGATAGAACGTGGGAGTATGTTTTTCGCTATAGTACCAAATAAAAAGCTAGCTACTGGTATGATGCCAGAGACCTGAAAGGTTAAAACGTAAAAAGGCATAATGTTTGAGTACTAAGCTATATTTTAAGATAAATTTTATCAGGTTTAATAGGGTACGAGTGACTGATATGATCGATAGAACGTGAGAGTATTTTTTTCGCTATAGTACCAAATAAAATGCTAGCTACCGGTATGATGCAAGAGACCTGACAGTTTGAGTTGTTTTTAAGCATAATTCTTGAACACTAATCTATATTTTAAGACTAATTTTATTTGGTTTTATATGGTACGAGTGCTCGATATGATCGATAGAACGTGGGAGTATTTTTTTCGCTATAGTACCAAATGAAAAGCTAGCTACTGGTATGATGCCAGAGACCTGACAGGTTAAATTGTATAGAGGCATGATGTTTAAACGCTAAGCTATATTCTAAGATAAATTTTATCAGGTTTAATAGGGTACGAGTGACTGATATGATCGATAGAACGTGAGAGTATTTTTTTCGCTATAGTACCAAATAAAAAGCTAGCTACTGGTATGATGTAAGAGACCTGACACGTTAAAAAGTATATGGCATAATGTTTGAATACTAAGCTATATTCTAAGATAAATTTTATCAGGTTTGATATGGTGCGAGTGATTGATATGATTGATAGAACGTGGAAGTATTTTTTTCGCTATAGTAGGTACCTAATAAAAACCTAGCTACAGGTCAGTTAACTAAAGCTGGCGCGTTCACAGTACTCACACTTATGCAATTTCACTATACAGGATGTTTAAAAATAAATGATTTTCAAATAATTGATTCATAAGTGTAGACTAGAGTTAGTTTTTAGTAAAATGGGTGCGTTGTAGATAAATAAATACAAATATATGTGTTACTTGTTTTTATTACGATTATTACATTCGCGTCGATCACATGTGACTGACTGACGCTAACATTTAACATCACGCTGTATTTATAAACAGTAGCAAAAGAAAAACAATAACTGTCCCTTTCACGCTCATAAGATAGACCACGCGCGAGAGAGACGGGCAGACTTTTCATGATGCGCATGCAGTACGACGTCACGCCGCGCGCTTATTCGCAGACACTACACAATCGCAATGTGTAAATGTGTTGAAGGCGCCAGCTTTAGTTAACAGACCTGTACTGGTATGATGCAAAAGACCTGACAGGTTTTTTTGTAAATTGGCATAATACTTGAGCACTAAGCTATATTCTCAAACTTAATTTATCAGGTTTGATATGGTATCAGTGCTTGATATGACTAATAGAACATGGGAGTAATATATTAACACGTTCCGGGGCGGTGAACGAGACACAATAGAACTTTTATTGTTACCACTGCTATAGCCGGTCACTGTCCCGGAACGTGTTAATAGATAGGTATTATAGAAAACAAAAATTAAAAAATTAAAGGAGTAAAGTGAAGGGTATTAGATATAAGTAATCTAGTCAACGTAATTTAGTAAAAGTTTTAGACATGAATTATTCTATAGTCGAACATAATAACAAAGACACTTAAATAAAATATCTCTCCTACAAGGAGTGCAATAAAACAATTTTTATGCACTACATAATTATAAATAAAACCGTACCGGCGGCAGCGGCAGCAATTGTAAGTCAATAATAGGACAATGGCGACGGCGCTTGCATTTCCGATAACAAATGGAATGCATTGTCAATAAGTAAGAATAAGACTAGCCAAAAATGTTTCGCATGTGTTATATTTCTTCAAAAAGAAAATAAGTGCACGTGTTTCATTCCTCAAACCAAATTAAATGGTACTTAAAAATAAACTATATGCACTTTTCAGGTTTTTTGCAACAAACCAGTTCGTAATTCTTCAAACTATGATCTATGGAAAAAACTGACTACCACATCCTGTCGGTCATATTTTTTTACACTCGAACCATATCAAACCATATAAAAGAATTATTTTAGATATGGCTTAGTATTCAAGTATTATAACTTTAAACAATTGAACTTGTTTCTTTGCATCTTACCAGAAGCAGTAACTAGCTTTAATTATGGTCCTTTAGCGGAAAAATAACTCTTTCTTTTTTTGGCCATTTCGGGTAACCGTTCCATATGAAACACTAAAAAAGAAATATTTAAATATAGGTAAGTGTTTATAATCATACCCGTAGCTAGTTTTTTAGTTAATGCTAAAGTGAAAAAAATTACTCCCACATTCCGTCATATTATTATCGAACACTCGTACAATATCAAACCTGATATAATTTCAAATATTATTGATTTTTAAACATGTTACAGTCATGTTGTGCTATTTCGAATCAAATTAAAGATCGGGCTCGGTGGCGAAATTGGATAACGCAGTTCCCCGGTTCGGAAGAGTGCGGGTTCAAGTCCCACCCGAGACAAATTTTTCAATCTTTAGTCTGATATAATTTATCTCAGAGTTTAGCTTAGTGTCTTGAACACTAAAATGTCTACGTACAACTTAACCTGTCAGGTCTCTTTCATCATACCTTAATCTAGCAGCAGCATTTTTAGTAACAGAGCGAAAAAACTTCTGCAACGTTTTGTTGGTCATATCGAACGTTCGTACCATTTCAAACCATATAAAGTTAGTCTAAAAATATAGTTTAGTGTTCAAGTATTATGCATAAATACAACTTAACCTGTCAGGTCTCTTGCATCATACCGGTAGCTAGCATTTTATTCGGTACTATAGCGAAAAAAATACTATCTCGTTCTATCGATCATATCAATCAATCGTACCATAACAAACCTGATAAAATTTATCTTAGAATGTAGCTTAGTATTCAAACAATATGCCTATCTACAATTTAACCTGTCAGGTCTCTTGCATCATACCTGTATCTAGCAGTAGCTTTTTTTTAGTACCGAAGAAAAAAAATATCTCACCTTTATCGGCCATATCGAGCACTCGTACCATATCAAACCAAATAAAATTAGTCTTAAAATATAGCTTAGTGTTCAAGTATTATGCCTAAAAACAACTTAACCTGTCAGGTCTCTTGCATCATACCGGTAGCTAGCATTTTATTGGGTACTATAGCGAAAAAAATACTCTCACGTTCTATCGATCATATCAATCTCTCGTACCCTATTAAACCTGATAAAATTTATCTTAGAATATAGCTTAGCATTTAAACATCATGCCTACATACAATTTATCCTGTCAGGTCTCTGGCATCATACCAGTAGCTAGCTTTTTATTTGATACTATAGCGAAAAAAATACTCCCACATTCTATCGATCATATCAATCATTCGTACCATATCAAACCTAATAAAATTTATCTTATATTAAAGCTTAGTATTCAAACAATATGCCTATCTACAATTTAACCTGTCAGGTCTCTTGCATCATACCTGTATCTAGTCGTAGCTTTTTTTTTGTACCGAAGAAAAAAATATATCTCACCTTTATCGGCCATATCGAGCACTCGTACCATATCAAACCAAATAAAATTAGTCTTAAAATATAGCTTAGTGTTCAAGTATTATGCCTAAAAACAACTTAGCCTGTCAGGTCTCTTGCATCATACCGGTAGCTAGCATTTTATTGGGTACTATAGCGAAAAAAATACTCTCACGTTCTATCGATCATATCAATCTCTCGTACCCTATTAAACCTGATAAAATTTATCTTAGAATATAGCTTAGCATTTAAACATCATGCCTACATACAATTTATCCTGTCAGGTCTCTGGCATCATACCAGTAGCTAGCTTTTTATTTGATACTATAGCGAAAAAAATACTCCCACATTCTATCGATCATATCAATCATTCGTACCATATCAAACCTAATAAAATTTATCTTATATTAAAGCTTAGTATTCAAACAATATGCCTATCTACAATTTAACCTGTCAGGTCTCTTGCATCATACCTGTATCTAGTCGTAGCTTTTTTTTTGTACCGAAGAAAAAAATATATCTCACCTTTATCGGCCATATCGAGCACTCGTACCATATCAAACCAAATAAAATTAGTCTTAAAATATAGCTTAGTGTTCAAGTATTATGCCTAAAAACAACTTAGCCTGTCAGGTCTCTTGCATCATACCGGTAGCTAGCATTTTATTGGGTACTATAGCGAAAAAAATACTCTCACGTTCTATCGATCATATCAATCACTCGTACCCTATTAAATCTAATAAAATTTATCTTAAAATATAGCTTAGTACTCAAACATTATGCCTATATACTTTTTAACCTGTCAGGTCTCTGGCATCATACCAGTAGCTAGCTTTTTATTTGGTACTATAGCGAAAAAAATACTCCCACGTTCTATCGATCATATCAATCACTCGTACCATATCAAACCTAATAAAATTTATCTTAGATTAAAGCTTAGTGTTCAAACAACATTCATATCTACAATTTAACCTGTCAGGTCTCTTGCATCATACCTGTATCTAGTCGTAGCTTTTTTTTGTACCGAAGAAAAAAATATATCTCACCTTTATCGGCCATATCGAGCACTCGTACCATATCAAACCAAATAAAATTAGTCTTAAAATATAGCTTAGTGTTCAAGTATTATGCCTAAAAACAACTTAGCCTGTCAGGTCTCTTGCATCATACCGGTAGCTAGCATTTTATTGGGTACTATAGCGAAAAAAATACTCTAACGTTCTATCGATCATATCAATCACTCGTACCCTATTAAACCTGATAAAATTTATCTTAGAATATAGCTTACCATTTAAACATCATGCCTACATACAATTTAACCTGTCAGGTCTCTGGCATCATACCAGTAGCTAGCTTTTCATTTGGTACTATAGCGAAAAAAATACTCCCACGTTCTATCGATCATATCAATCACTCGTACCATATCAAACCTAATAAAATTTATCTTTGATTAAAGCTTAGTATTCAAACAATATGCCTATCTACAATTTAACCTGTCAGGTCTCTTGCATCATACCTGTATCTAGTCGTAGCTTTTTTTTTGTACCGAAGAAAAAAATATATCTCACCTTTATCGGCCATATCGAGCACTCGTACCATATCAAACCAAATAAAATTAGTCTTACAATATAGCTTAGTGTTCAAGTATTATGCCTAAAAACAAGTTAACCTGTCAGGTCTCTTGCATCATACCGGTAGCTAACATTTTATTGGGTACTATAGCGAAAAAAATACTCTCACGTTCTATCGATCATATCAATCACTCGTACCCTATTAAACCTGATAAAATTTATCATAGAATATAGCTTAGTGTTCAAATATTATGCCTAAAAACAATTTAACCTGTCAGGTCTCTGGCATCATACCAGTAGCTAGCTTTTCATTTGGTACTATAGCGAAAAAAATACTCCCACGTTCTATCGATCATATCAATCACTCGTACCATATCAAACCTTATAAAATTTATCTTAGATTAAAGCTTAGTATTCAAACAACATGCCTATCTACAATTTAACCTGTCAGGTCTCTTGCATCATACCTGTATCTAGCCGTAGCTTTTTTTTTGTACCGAAGAAAAAAAAATATCTCACCTTTATCGGCCATATCGAGCACTCGTACCATATCAAACCAAATAAAATTAGTCTTAAAATATAGCTTAGTGTTCAAGTATTATGCCTAAAAACAACTTAACCTGTCAGGTCTCTTGCATCATACCGGTAGCTAGCATTTTATTGGTTACTGTAGCGAAAAAAGTACTCTCACGTTCTACCGATCATGTCAATCACTCGTACCCTATTAAACCTGATAAAATTTATCTTAGAATATAGCTTAGCATTTAAACATCATGCCTATATACTTTTTAACCTGTCAGGTCTCTGGCATCATACCAGTAGCTAGCTTTTTATTTGGTACTATAGCGAAAAAAATACTCCCACGTTCTATCGATCATATCAATCACTCGTACCATATCAAACCTAATAAAATTTATCTTAGATTAAAGCTTAGTATTTAAACAACATTCCTATCTACAATTTAACCTGCCAGGTCTCTTGCATCATACCTGTATCTAGTCGTAGCTTTTTTTTTGTACCGAAGAAAAAAATATATCTCACCTTTATCGGCCATATCGAGCACTCGTACCATATCAAACCAAATAAAATTAGTCTTAAAATATAGCTTAGTGTTCAAGTATTATGCATAAAAACAACTTAGCCTGTCAGGTCTCTTGCATCATACCGGTAGCTAGCATTTTATTGGGTACTATAGCGAAAAAAATACTCTCACGTTCTATCGATCATATCAGTCACTCGTACCCTATTTAACCTGATAAAATTTATCTTAGAATATAGCTTAGTATTCAAACATTATGCCTACATACAATTTAACCTTTCAGGTCTCTGGCATCATACCAGTAGCTAGCTTTTCATTTGGTACTATAGCGAAAAAAATACTCCCACGTTCTATCGATCATATCAATCACTCGTACCATATCAAACCTAATAAAATTTATCTTAGATTAAAGCTTAGTATTCAAACAATATGCCTATCTACAATTTAACCTGTCAGGTCTCTTGCATCATACCTGTATCTAGTCGTAGCTTTTTTTTTGTACCGAAGAAAAAAATATATCTCACCTTTATCGGCCATATCGAGCACTCGTACCATACCAAACCAAATAAAATTAGTCTTAAAATATAGCTTAGTGTTCAAGTATTATGCCTAAAAACAACTTTACCTGTCAGGTCTCTTGCATCATACCGGTAGCTAACATTTTATTGGGTACTATAGCGAAGAAAATACTCTCACGTTCTATCGATCATATCAATCACTCGTACCCTATTAAACCTGAAAAAATTTATCTTTAAATATAGCTTAGTACTCAAACATTATGCCTATATACTTTTTAACCTGTCAGGTCTCTGGCATCATACCAGTAGCTAGCTTTTTATTTGGTACTTTAGCGAAAAAAATACTCCCACGTTCTATCGGTCATATCAATCACTCGTACCATATCAAACCTAATAAAATTTATCTTAGATTAAAGCTTAGTATTCAAACAACATTCCTATCTACAATTTAACCTGTCAGGTCTCTTGCATCATACCTGTATCTAGTCGTAGCTTTTTTTTTGTACCGAAGAAAAAAATATATCTCACCTTTATCGGCCATATCGAGCACTCGTACCATATCAAACCAAATAAAATTAGTCTTAAAATATAGCTTAGTGTTCAAGTATTATGCCTAAAAACAACTTAACCTGTCAGGTCTCTTGCATCATACCGGTAGCTAGCATTTTATTGGTTACTGTAGCGAAAAAAGTACTCTCACGTTCTATCGATCATATCAATCACTCGTACCCTATTAAACCTGATAAAATTTATTTTAGAATATAGCTTAGCATTTAAACATCATGCCTACATACAATTTAACCTGTCAGGTCTCTTGAATCATACCTTTTTAAAGCTAAATATTCTATTAAAATTGACGACTCCTTAATTTGGTCAGGTTATAAAAAGCTACTACTTTTGGCTACCAATTTCACACCGGTCAGGGTACCTACAATTTGGATAAAATTTTCTTTTCTTTTATTGTATAAATTCTTTTTTTACCGTTTCATGCCGATTTTTGTTCATCATTGTTTATAGTAATCATTAAAGACATTTGCAGCGATGTTTAATGATACTTCTTACATTTATTGATGTTCTTTCAGCAAAATAACCACTGCGTTACCGTCCCTCAAAATTATATTGCGTTGCTTACAAAAGCAACTTAGTTACCGTATTTTGCAAAAAAGTATAAGTAGTATTTTACTTTAATTCCAACGTTTTTCTAAGACAGGTTTCTTCTACCGATAAGTTTTATTTTGAAATTTACCTATTTTAGTAACAAAATTGCCTTTGTTCCGTTGCCTTTGAAGGGGACCGGATTATGGTACCCTGAATAAAATAATGACCCAATTATTAATATCTGCTGCAATATAATTTTTTACTTTTTTAGTTTTTTTGAAGGCGGTTTTTTTCTGTTTACTTTTTGTAGTCTGACTACAACAGGCAGTTTAAGGCTATCAGTCACATAGTCATTGGCGTAGCTAGATGTTTTCCCTGAGGGGGGCAACCTGCCACCTAGCTCATAGCTGCCGTCCCAGTGACAAGACTCGCATTTTTCGTGGCAAGGAAGGATCTAAAAGTTCATTTTCCTAAGGCTCCCCGTAACCAAAATTTGGCTTGGGCTTTTTAAGGACGTTAACATGAAGAACAGAACAAGTTATAAACGTGAAAGAAAGCGATTATTTCATAAACAATAACAGTTGTGGTATGGGTGCTTCAGCACTTGCGCGCCTATACATCTGGCGAAGCGAGCTCGAAATTTTGCAGTATTGCCTCGTGAGTTTTGGCTAGAATTTCACAAGATGATGAAACAGTGCCTATTACTATTTAATTATTTCTTCACTAATTTCCATTTTACTAAGGGGGGCAACCGCCCGCCTCTGCCCCCCCCCCCCCCCCCCCCTTGCTACGCCAATGCACATAGTACCTAAATAAGTCAAGTTTAGCGCGATACGGAATTCAGCACAGTTGAATAGTCCTAATTGGATTGCAATGAGATTAGAACTGAAATTGGATTCGGATTGAACTTCGATGCTTTAAATTAACACGATCGGGACACAGAACTATAATTTTTGTGATTGGACCTAAGTTGTAGGTAAGCGTATAAGTTTTCCGAATAAAATAAAATACTCGACTCGGTTTTATTCATTCATATTTATTTACTTACCTCATGCGCCGACTCACGGCAGGCGGCGCCGGCGCCGGCACCAGTGGCGGCGGAACCGGTAGCAGCAACACCGGCGGATGGTCAGTGACGGTGGCGGGGTCGGGCGGAGCCGCGCTGCCCGCTGACGTGGAGATGCGGCTGCGCTTCCCTCCCGCGCGTCAATCCCGCCGGCCGGCCCCCTCCACCCAGGTAGAGTACCGGCCTCACCCGCACAGACCGAATGGGAAAGAATACTTATAAACCTACAACCTACTGCCGTTGGCAGTGGCAGAATAAAGCATACCCTATAGGCCCACCATACACATACGGGATTGCAATCCGGAATCCTGAATCAGGATTACGATTTCGTATGGATTTTCCCCCTCCACAATTGCGTTCGGATCGGAATTGCGCAGCTGTCAAAATCACAATCCTGATTCGCGTGGCAGCAAAATTGCCCGTCTAAGGTCAGCCACATACATACGGAATAAACCTGATCCGGAATTGGTTCCGGATGGAGTGTTGCCGCCGAGAATCTCTTTTTAATCAAATCCAAAATAATGATGTTTTGTAAGTTAAGACGCAGTCTAGAGTCGGAGGCCCGGGCCTCCGGTTCTGGGACTGCAGTTTGAAGTTGGAGGCCCCGTACGTTAGTCGTTGAAAGTCAGAGAAAGAAATATAGTCAAAAATATTGCGAATTTGCAAGCTCTCTTCGCTCGCTCAATCTTTTTCAAGTGGTTTTTAGTTAGCATAATTTTGAGGTCGCTTCGGTAGCTCCAGATTTTTGTTTCATACAAATTCTTACATTTCGCCCGGAAATTGAGTTATAATGCTGTATACTCTTAAGCTCGCTGAGCTCCGCTCGCCAAAATCATATAAATAATCTCATTATTATACCTACTGCAGTAAATTCTAGAGATTACTTCGGTTGCTCCTCGTTTTTGATTGTTTTGCAATGACCTAGCCTCTTTGTAGTAAAATCTCGATCTGACTACGCTTGCTCCGGATTTTCGACCTAAATGTATTACAGTAAAAACTCGAGCGAGTCGCTCTCCTGGTTATGATTGTATCGCGAAACATAGACTCAAGGGGAGCAAGGAGAATCCTTCTGGCCCGCCCCAGAAATCAAATGAATCACTTACTAAAAATAAGAGACATCTACAGGGTGAAATTGATATCACACATCCTTTTAAACTAAGAGTCTACCAATCAAACTGAACAACTTTTACTATGGGAGCAAACTGAGCGGAGTCGGCTATGAATAGCACCATCCCATTTCCTCCCGTGGGTGTCGTAAAAGGCGACTAAGGGATCTACTGAAGGATGGGCAGCAGCATCCTCTGAGTATACACATTAATTTGATCCAACTGCAATCGCCAACTCGCCTGCCAAGCGTGGCGATTATGGCAAATCCCCCCATTTTGGGGGATGCTTATGTCCACCAGTGGACGATTAATGACTGATATGATGAGGCAGCGGCGGAAGGTGCAGTTTTGTATGGAAATAAGGTTTTTTTTTTGCTCCGATCGGTTTGCTCCCATAGTAAAAGTTGTTCAGTTTGATGGGTAGACTCTTAGTTTAAAAGGATGCTAATGATATCAATTCCACCCTGTACATGGACATCTATAATAAATTAATAATAAATGAAGACAATATTATTTTCTTGTGTTTCGTTTCTCATCTCAAATTTTTGAAAAGTCAATGTGGTTAGAATATTCTTCGAAAATTTGAGCTTGCTACGCTCGCTTGGCTTTTTTGATAGCTTTCTGTGCTTTCAGGCTGAGTTCTTGCTACAACCCAGTCATAATTATAAAACTCTATTCGTTCGCTCCGGTTTTATGTTATACACATATATACTCACCTACTCTTTTTCAAGATGACCTCTACAATCGAGTTATTATGTAGCGAAATTATAAGCATATAACCTCATCACAGCTATTTATTTAGTATATCAAATCTCGTTCTCGAGCAAAATCTCGAGCTCGCTTTGCTCGCTTCTGGCTAGACACATTGCACTAAAATCTCGAGCTCACTACGCTCGCTCCACAATTCAGTGAAATATCGAGCTCGCTTCGCTAGCTCTAGGTTTTTGGATCGTATTTCTTTTCATAGTATAGTCAAATCTTGAGTTTGCTTCGTTCGTTCCAGATTTCATGTCGTAAACCCGAGCTCGCATCGCTCGCTTCGCTCGCTCTAGGATTTAAATCTTATTATACTGATTTCATTACATTGCAGTAAAATCTCAAACTCACTTAGCTTCGCTTGTTCCAGAATTCAGTGAAATTTCGAGCTCGCTTTGCTCGCTCTAGGTTTTCGATCCTGTATGATTTTATAGTGAAGTAAAAAAGCTCGAGCTTGCTTTGTTCGTTCCAGATTGTAGGTCGTAAATACATCCATGGAGGGAAGGGGCTTCTGGAAAGACCGGGGGGCCTCATTTAGTTTTGCCGCCCCGGGCCTCTGACGGGCTTAGTCCGCCGCTGACTAGATCTAGACATTTTTTGATGTCTTAGGTGGCATTTTTTAAAGATTTACAGACATATCACACAATTGATTTTAGAGCGTAGGCGTTGATGGAACGATACCGTATCATGATGGTGCAGTTGCGACGTCGTTGCAGTATAGTTGCGAATTCGCTTACGCTCTCTATAGCTCTCTATCGCTATAGCTTGTGTTATAATGGTTCATGCCATTTTGTATGCAGATTATGTCTAATGTTAAAAATATCGAAAGCCTTTTGATATAGTTGCATAATATTGAAATACAATTTACAAATCATCATCGTATCATGACCTCATCACATCATAGAAATTATCATGTATAGAAATTGTTTGTTTCGTTATAATAAATACTTAAAAATTCTTTTGGCGTTTCATACATTTTTATTTTAGGCATTTTTTAAACAGCACTCCAGTATTTTTTGTACTTAACCATAGTTGACAACACTGAATCGTGAATCAGAATTCCGGATCGTAATTCCGTATGTATGTGGCGGACCTAATAAGCACGATTGCAAACGCAGAAAGCAAAGAGACGGAGCGCTGCCGTGCTTTTTGCAATCGGTTGACCGTCTAAGGCCCGCCACATGGGGTAAAATGCCCTAAAGCCGGCACCTTAAGCTATTTTCAGAATTCAATAGTTTAACAATTTTGCTACGTAAGGCCTGGCTTTCAAGATTCGTTTTTATATTGCTAAATGGTTCATAATCTCCAGAATTAAAGCCAAAAACAAGCCGAAAACCGATTATTGCTGAGTTATAAAGGTTTAAATCGAAAGACACCAATTTTCCCCATAGTCGGCAGGTCTAGCCCTAATTCCGGTAAACATTTTTCCTAAAGCAGGGGACTAACTATGGGTGATCTCAAGTATAACTAATTTGTTAAAAATTTTCCAATTACCTAAACGTTAACATTTGATGATGATTCCCCGCAAAGCTGGCCACCTACGCCGACTCAAGGTTTTAGTGAGAATTTTATATCCTAACTCCTAGTATTATTTCTAAAACTAATGATATTAAGGATAAAATTAGGTCATGATATCATTCAATGGTTTATAAATAAACTTTGACAAATGTCAGCAACCAACAAAAATGATAAAATTTAAAGAAATCACATTTCCCAAAAATGGATCAAATAGTGATTTTACCGGAAAAACCGCGCTTCTGCAGACTCTTCCACACTTGTCGCCATTCCGGCCTCGATTGTATTTGTATGCTGTGACCGATCGACGTCATTTTGGTAACACGTAAGGAGAAGAAAATAAGGTATATTTTAGAGCGATAACAATAAAATGGTCACATGTCGAATATGAAATAATTTATGGTAGATAATAGTTCAGACTGCCGACTTTAGGCGGTGGCCGGAGTTAGGCGCTTCTACCCTACATCGGGAATAAACCTGATTCGGAATTAGTTCCGAATGGAGTGTTGCCACTTTCAGAGACTATTTCACTAGATCTAGTGATTTTTGATGTCTTAAGTGGCATATTTAAAGTGGTTTTTGAGCGTAGGCGCTGATGGAACGACACCGTATCGTGACGGTGCAGTTGCGACGTCGTTGCGGTATAGTTGCGAAATTGGGATGGGAAGGGTGGACACGATTCTCGAAGCCTCCGGCCCCATCATATTTCGCAACAAACTTAACTTTATAGGATCCGTTGCAGCAAGGTTGCAGCATTTTTCTCCGTGAGAATCATGTAATCCTCAAAGCAGGAAAGCCAGAATTTCGGCGGCGTTTGTTGAATTTAGGTCCACATTTGGTGGCAATTTCACGAAATTTTCCGCTATATTTTGTTTCTATTTACATCCAGCCGAATATTTTGATAATTTAGTAACTGGCACTGTCACGGGAGGTCAGGAACAATCCTTCAATGGCACAATACAATTTTTGTGATTTTCCACTCCGCCATGTTATAATTAAAATAAAAGTTTTAAATACCTACTCTTGGTGTGGTCGACCAGCCTTCTATTTCTAGGTCTAACACACTTTAGCAAACTATGCTATCGCCGGACGACGTCCCGATTACGGCAGTACTGTGAGATATGGGACCAGTAGGCCGTAGAGAGCGAACAGCTGATCTTGAGAGGGCAGGGCAGGGGTTCTTCGAAGTAAAAGAGGTTCTTCAGTTTTCTTCACTAGTTTTTCTTCCGGCATTGCTCTGGAGGACTTGTCGTGACTGATTGATTTTGCTCTGCTTTCGAGCGCGTTGAGCCTCTCAGAGCAATACCGTAAGGACGGCCTCGGTTTATTGCGTAATAAAGTTTTATATTACATCATTTTTTTCTTATGAATTACTAGCGACCCGCCCCGGCTTCGCACGGGTGCAATGCTGATACTAAATACACTACAGAAAAACTGTGAACGTTGTATATAAAAACATAGCGGCCCGCTCCGGCTTCGCACGGGTATAAAATATATAGCCTATGTGATTAAAATCGATCCAGTAGTTTTGATTTATTCATTACTGCCCGTGGCCCGCACGCGTTAAATTTGGAGTAAAACAGGATTGTTTTACTCTTAAATCTTCATGGTATATGGAAAGGGGGATCCCTTTCCCTATACCATGAAGATTTCCTGCTATCTTTGGAATATCTAAATTCATACACTACATTTTACTTATTTACTTTTTACATTTTTAAGTAGTAAAAATGTTATTGTGGGTTATCCATAAGAGATAGACATATACCATCACGGACTTTTCTGTAGACCTTTTCAATGTGTACAATACTTAGTACATTATTTTGATAAAACTCGTAGGGTTCAGCCTGCGTTTGCAATGTAAGCGGAAAAAATGTAATTATTTACGACATCACATTAGAAACCTCTCTTCTCCACTATTTAATGGATGTTATTATACATATAAACCTTCCTCTTGAATCACTCTATCTATTAAAAAAAACCGCATCAAAATCCGTTGCGTAGTTTCAAAGATTTAAGCATACAAAGGGACATAGGGACAGAGAAAGCGACTTTGTTTTATACTATGTAGTGATATACATTTCAGTCTATAACTTACAAACTATATGACTTAGGTGTAAACTATTTATAGGGTTAGAAAGCCCTTACAATGCCCCGTATTTTGATGTATGACAGTCCACTATAACTATGATACCCAGGCGACTAAGACAGAGTAAAGCGGTAAAATTACCGATTTTTACCGCACTATGTTCAAACTATTTTCGTCTATGCTATTCCTAGGCACTCTATCCATGGCCTAGGGTTCTGTCTTAGTGCACCTGGACCAACCGCACTTAGTGCGTCTATTTTTATGTCTGTGTCAATCTATTTACTATGCAAAATACGGGGCCAAACTGTTAGGTACGAAAGTGAACCTTTAATGTGTGATATTTTACTTTTTATGATATGTATACTATGTGAATTATATAAAGTTCTTTAACTATTTGCTATATAAACTTTCAGGTAAGATCTATCTATTGCTCATCGTGAGATATAAGGGTTTGAAAACTTCTAAAATAAAACACTCTAAAAACACTATTAAAACAATTCAAAACTTATCCTAACTTATTCTAGCTATGTAAAATGAGGAACTTTATTATTTAAAAACCTAAAACCATATCAATTATAAATGTAAACAATAAAATAAACAAAAATAACGAGAAAACTTAAAACGGTGAATAAAACTTAAGGAAACTATACAAAACTATAACTAACTATACAAATACGTTATTTCTAACATGACAACTCGCAGGGAGGAATCCTAGCTTCCTGCGTCGACGCACAAATCTGTAACCCGCTGTCGCGAACACTTGGACTTTACTTTATTAGAGATTTGATAGTTCTTTCTAATAAGTTTGTGCATTTGATAACCACAGAATATATAGGTAGGTATCAGTTACTCTTTTATAAGCAAAGACAAGATGAACCATAGATTATATAAAGATTCACAACAGACTGTAAGGTCCGCCACATACATACGGAATTGCGATCCGGAATCCTGATTCAGGATTCAGTGTTGTCAACTATGGTTACAAAAATGACTAAGAGTGCCGTTTAAAAAATGTCTAAAATCAAAATGAATGAAATGCCAAATTAATGACAATTGTATTTTTAGGGATTTATTAAAACGAAACAAACTATTTCTATACATGATAATTACTATCATGTGATGATGTCATGATCATGACGTTACGATGATGATTTGTAAATTGTATTTCAATATTATGCAACTATATCAAAAGACTATCGATAGTTTTAGCATTAGACATAATCTGCATACAAAATGATATAAACCATTATCACACAAGCGATTTTTGAGCGTAGATGATTTCGCAACTATACCGCAACGACGTCACAACTGCACCGTCACGATACGGTATCGTTCCATTAACGCCTACGCTCAAAAATCACTTGTTTGATAGGACTGTAAATCTTTAAAAAATGACACCTAAGACATAAAAAAATCACTAGATCTAGTGAAAAAGTCTCTGAAAGCGGCAAAGCTCCATCCGGAATCTAATTCCGAAACAGGTTTATTCCGTATGTATGTGGCGGACCTTAATCTGTCAAAAATGGCACCTAAGGTTCCGCCACACACAGACGAAATTGCGATCCAGAATCCTAATTCAGGATTTAGTATTGTAAACTATGGTGAAAATGTATAGACGAAAGCCAAAGCACCCCCTCATTCCCCGCATTTATCGTGATGTTTGCTAGGCGGGTCCGTATTTTTTTAAGCCGTTCCGGCCGATCCCGATCATTTCTGGATATCTAAGTATAGGAAATAATGAATAATTATGTTGTAGGAGGTCACGACGTGCTCCACGTGCTCGGCGTGCTCGTCGTGCGCGTGCCAGCGCTGCGCGGGGTGCGGGGCGAGCGCACGGCCCCGCGCCCCGCGCAGCCCCCCGCCCCCGCCCTCGTGCAAGCACGGCGCTCGTGACGTCACGCCCCCCGCGCGCCGCCGTCCCTCCGCCCGCCGCCGCGCCGTCCGCTCTCCGCTCCCCGCGCTGGCCGCGTTGACTCTCACTCCCGCCGCCGCGCGCCAATCCCCCTCGCCCCGCACGCCCGAGGTGAGCAAGACCCGAGCGAGACCGAACGTGCACCCCGGGGGCGGCCGCGGCCGTCCGAAGGACCGACCGCCTCCCGGGGCGGACGACGTTCGCACGATCGAACGGTTCGAACCACCTCGCACCCCACGCACGTAGATGCGAGCGGACGTGAATCGCGTAATGAGAGCCGTAGGCCACTCTTTCAGGATCGTCTCTTGTGCGGCGCCGCCCCCCCGGGCGCTCGCCGCGGGCCGCCGGCGCGCCGGCCGCGCTGCGCTCCCCCGCCGGCCGCCCCCGCCCCCGCCCCCGCCGGCGCCGGCCGCCGGTGACCGACGCGCTGTCCGTGCTGGGCTGCGCCATCGTGCCGGAGGCCAAGCCCCGCGTGCCCACCATGAGCGAGCGCGACCTGACGCGCCGCCGCCGCGACCCCGCGCCCCCGCCCCCGCCCCCGCCCGCCCCCGCGCCTCGCCGCCGGCACCTCGCGCACCGCCGCACCCACACCCCCCACCTCTACACCACACACCACCACCACCACTGACGGGACTCCTTCCTACACTATGCGGTCGGTCGCCAGCGCAGCGGTGACTTCACCCGCTCGCTTCCACTCCGCAAACGATCCGTTCGTTTCGTCCATATCCTCCGAGAAGTCAAATCCTCGCAACCACATAACCACGCGGTTATGGATTTTGCATTTTGTCGCCTAATAATTAATTGACACACTTAAGGCCGCTACGCCTCGTTTTAAACAAAACATGTTCGAAAAACATTTTACCCCCTCCCTCCGCAAGCGAAAACGGGAATGTTTTCCGCCAGTGGCGCATCAGACCCGCCTTTACACTTGCCAATAAAAAATACTTACGCGACATCGGCATCGCGACAACCGCATGAAAGTTTGTGTCCACAGCCGCATAGGGGACAAATGTTGAATTTCCGTTACCGTCTCGTCTGTACAAAATGGTCTGCTCATCCTTCTATCATAGAATTAAATATTATTGTTTGGTTTGTATTGCTACTTATTACTTACCTACTTGCTTGGCGTATTGGAGTTCCTCTGTGAAACTGTGAAAAATAACAGAACCAAAAGTGCCCTCAAACAGAAGTCTATGCCTGAAACGAAAAAGATTTTTGGACCTCCCATAGAATATCAATCGGCTGATAAAATTTTGTAAGGGAGGTTAAAAAAAAATTTCTCGTTTTTCGACTCATGTTCCTTAGGGAATAAAATTGTGGGTACCTATAGGTTTATTGTCTTGAACCCTTAAAATTTTGTTAGTATCTAGATACCTATACCTACCTCATAGGTCATAGGTAGAGTACCCAGTAACCACCTAATGAAGTGCGCGCATGGATGACAGCCTTTGACACTTACCATTTCAATAACACTAGTCTATACAGGTCGGGGGTGGGGGATTTAACTTTTTTTTACCGATTTCCTATAGGTTTCTTAGGCCGAGATTCAGAGACGATTTTTAAGTCTTAGGTAGAACTCCCGTATGTCAAAATCCATACATTTTTGACCCTACTTAGTTCGAACTATGACTTAAAAATCGGCTCTGAATCTCGGCCTTAGGGAAAGTTGTTCAGTATCATGGGTTTCAAAACCAAGATAAGCCCTAGCGGTAGCGGGATGACCATGATTAACATAATCGGGCGTTTTTATATCAACCCAGAGATCTGCAATCCTTAGTTTAGAGCTTAACTCAGTAGTTTCAACACCAGACCTATTACAGGAATAATAAGTCCATTTCACAGTAGCTCCATTACGTAAACGAGTCGTGTTTAAAATTATCATAAGCAGTCTGCAAAACGGGAGCACCAAACGATGCGATGCATCATTATTAACCATATAAGTATTAACAGTAAAAGTATCTTATCTTAACTAAACAAAGGATAAAATCATGAAAATTCTTATTACTCCTATCCTACCTTACCCATATTTTAATAACGATTTAATTCAATATTTGAAATTACATAGATACTTACTCTACTTTATTTATTATCATCATTCCATACTGATTTTGCAAAAAAAGTACGCATATTAGCATTACCCAAACCAATGAGGGTATAAGCAGAAATTTCGTGATATAACCAAAATCTTGATGAACTGCTCCAAACTCCCATTGAGCACGTTGGCGTTGTACAGAATTACCACTAAGTAAGTATAAACATAATTCAAAATACGGCTAGAAGGCCCAATACTCGAATACTTTGACTACAGGCACGTATCCAGGGGGGATAGGTGGGATTTATCGCCCCCGAAATCCGAATTTTTGTATGTTGTGTAAAAGTGATTACAGAACTTACTTTTTCATTGTTTTTCTATGAATATCCCCCCCCCGAAACAAAAGTCCGTATACGTGCCTGTTTGACTACTTACGACGATAACGATAACGCTAACACCCTGTAAGCACAATACTCTAAAGATAGGTATCTATCTATAAATTAATAATAATACGTCATAATTATGTACTTACCTAGTCATAAGAGTAAGATACCTACTACCTACTTAATTGTTAATTGTGTAATTAGGTTTTAGTAGCTTAGATACCCACTGTAATGTAATAGGTACAGACTTACATAGTTTAGATTTGTGAATTATTAATAATATTTATTAATAAATATATTTATATTGTACGAGTACCTACCTAGTTACTCTAGTAGGTGAAATCTATTTATATCTACCAACATACAGTTGCTGTAAAACTTTGGTAAACAAATAAAAACCTTCCAGTTCACTTGCATTTTTATTAATTATAAACTTACCTACCTACCTAGCGTGAATAAAGTACCTAGTCTACCTAGGTAGGGTGGATGCCCCGAATACCAGCCCTGCCCCTATTGCCGCCAGCCGCAGCCGTAAGGTTTCTAATAGTTTTACGTACCAATGTTGTAATTTAAAATAATGCTCTAAAAGTATTCGGTAGAAAACACATTAGATAATTCATCATCATCATATCCGCCATTAAACGTCCACTGCTGGACAAAAGCCTCTCCCAAAATGGGAGGAATTTGCCATAATCGCCACGCTTGGCAGGCGGGTTGGCGATCGCAGTTGGATCGAATCAATGTGTGTACTCAGAGGATGCTGCTGCCCATCCTTCAGTAGATTCCCCCGTCGTCCCTTAGTCGCCTTTTACGACAACCACGGGAGGAAATGGGATGGTGCTATTCATAGCCGACACCACACGACAAAATAATTGGACTTAGATAATTAACTAGCAACAATGTCAATGCCCTTGATTTAATGATTAACCGGGACTGCCTAGTGTATAACAATTCACAAATATTCTAAAACAGAAATTTGCCGGAAATTGCAGCCAGCCACGTTATTAAAAAAAATGTTTGATCCTAGGGTCACATAAAAAAAAAAGTTAATTTTTAATTAAAAGTTAATTTTTTACTGACCTTTAAACGTCTGTAACTCCTAAACCGACTGAAGTTGAAGAAGCAGGCAGACCTAGTTCATCCCCATCACAGAGATGCTCTACACCCCATAAACACTGAATCAGCCTTGCTGCTGATGGTTGCAAAAAGTATACTTATCTCTTAGTCTAATAACATAGCGAGTGACTCAAATGTAATCGGCGCGCGAACTTCAACATTTTTTTCTACAATTTGTTGTAAGACTTATGTAATTATGAAAAATAAACTTAAATTATTAGCATCTCGCTAATAAGTTAAGTATATTTTTCATAATTTTTTGTGTGCCAAAAATTTAATAATTATGATGGCTTCAAGAATAAATTTTTACTTGCGATTTCGATATTTTTTTTAAATTCACTCAAAAACTATGCCATATATGCCAAACTATATTGCCATTTTTTAAATCAGAAACGAATCGTACACCCTCAATTTATCCGAAAACGATACTAGACTTGACCTACTATCGAAACTAATTTTGTTATTAGTAGTTTTGCTCAAATTTTAAAAGTATTTTATAAATTTAATGAATTGATGGCTTAGTTTATTATTTAATGAGTTATTCTAGGGTAACGTTAACGGCTATTTTTATTTCGAATTAATTTATTGATTGTTTGGGTACTACCTCCGTACAGTTGCGAATGGGTGGGGCGGGGTACATTCGTACTATACGTATCTAATATTTTTTACGAAAATCCGGTTTTATGTAAATACATTAAAGAAGAAACCTTTATGCTGATAAAGTTTGAGAAGAAAAATACATTTTTATAATATTATGTTGGAAAGGTGGTGAAAAAAATACTACACCATTAAAAAATTTTTTTTCATTTCTAAGAAATAAGCCAGATACCTGGAAAATTGTTTTTCCCGATACCATAGATGAAGGGGCAGATTATATATTAGACGTGGTCTGTCATCACAATCTAAATCTGCTTTTACAGCAAATACCACACTATGTACGAATCACGAGAATAGTATATTCCTTGGTACGAATCTACCCGACGCGTGCTGACGGGGTGCGGTCGTACGTTTCACATTTTTTGGAAAAATAATTTTAGCACCGTCATGCTGCTTCTTATCAAATCTAAACTACACGATTATTAAAGCCAGATATATAGATAATATATCGGCATTAAAATTATTTTGAAATAGCTAATAGTTTTTATTTTATAAGGCTTAGAGTAAAAAGTGTACGAATCCTACCTGCTCTCCCCTAATGACTACGGAACCCTATCTTGGGCGAGTCCGACACGCTCTTGGCCGGTTTTTTCTTCTAGCTTTATCGTAAATATGGTAATACATACAAACGGCAAACTTGGTGTGATTATATCTTGATTATATTATAGAACCAACAAATTCAACAGTGTAACAACAAATAATAAAAACGGGCCAAGTTGAGTCAGTTTCGCGCTCAAGGTCCCGGATGCATCCCGGAGAAAAAAGTTTTTTTTATTTGTAAGTTAATGTCGTGCGGTACGGAACCCTCGGCCTCGGTGCGCGAGTAGCCCGACTCGCTCTTGACCGGTTTCATTATTATTTATTTATTAGCAAAACCGCCGTAATAACACATTTTGTGTAAATTTTATCTGGCTAGCTATTACCGTTCAAAAGTAAGCTAGCCCTAAATAGGTAGGATAGGCGGAAGGACAACACGTAGGCTTATGAATAGGGTCCCGTTTTCACTAATAAACGCTATTCCACGCGGCCTAACTAGGTCACCGCGTGCGCAAGCAAATGTTCGGTTGTTGGACACCGTGTAAATGTGAAGGTCAGGAAAAACCTTAACTTACCCAAGGGAAAAACAATTCCTGACCTTCACGTAGAACTATATACTATTACTTACCTATTCTGTGCCTTCACACTGGTGTAACAGAGCGCTGCGCTGTGAATGTGAAGGATAGTAGTTACCTACGTCGTTACTTCTTTTGAGAATCATCTCAACTTAGTAGCAGTTCTGACGTTCTGTCCTGCAACGGGTTCCTCCCGCCTTTAACAGGGGTGCGATTTTTGAATATCACCGATGAGCTTGAACGGTTTTTAAATCTCATACAAAATCGTCACAAAGATGACGTATTTTACTCACATATTCAATTAAGTATTCACCATTAGTGTATCTAGTGAAATCATAAAAAAATCTATAAAAAGAACTTTTGTTAATTCTTTGACGGTATTAATATAAGTAACTTTTTATATATGAAAAATAGTTTAGAAAATCTAGTTGCCACGTCACAAATAACATTTGCAATTTATAAAATAATGACGAAGAGTTCAATACGAGTGGGTAGGAGCACTCGTGTTGAACTCATGGGTAAATATGAGAATATAGATACCGGTAAGATTAAACAATGCGAACTTTGCGAAATCAGTGAATAGCGGCCATTTTACTCAGCCGGTGACTTTCAAAAATAGCACTCCTGGAGTGCGATTTTTGAATCTGAAACGTTGAACTCAGCAGTTGGAAATGTATGGAAATACGCATCTTTCTACTGCTGATTTGACTAAAAAAATCACACTCCTAGAGTATGATTTTTGAAAGTTAAATCAGCAGTAGAAAGATGCATATCTCCATGGTTATTTTAACATTTTCAACTGAGCTCAGCGAATGAGATTCAAAATTCGTCGGTCAATTTTGTTTTGTTTTATATTTTGTTTTACAAACAAATACATGAACAACAGTATGTCATCGAGGGCTTGTAACGTGGTGATGTACATTATATTTGCATTGTTTAGGATTTAGACATATTGGATCTCACAGGATAAGCTTTCATAAAGATTTAGTTTAAGAGGGTACCGAGCCTTTAGTGCTGCCCACAATTCGTATTTTTTTTTCTGAACAATAATACATTTCCAAAAGTTATTATCGTTAGTAAGCGTTTCACCGTAGTATCCGTTTTTTATAAGATAATAACCAGAAATATTATAAAAACAGATCTAGAGACTAAAATTGGTATAATAGTTAGGAAATAAAAAAAGAAACGATTTACGGCAGCACTGGAAGCTCGGTGCCCCCTTAACATGTACGTGCGTGGCTCGTGCTCGCCGTCACTCCCATCACCGAGTCACATTAAAGGAAACAATTTTGTTAATAATTTGTATAACTATTTATTAGTAAAATATTATGCCGCTACAACATTGCTCAAAAAGTAGGTTATATTCAATGTGGTAATATTAGTAGTAGGGATGCAACGATTCGGCCATTACGATTACGATATTAATCGTTATTTATTACGATAACCGATGCATTACGATTATTTAAACAAAATGTTGAGATTATCCTCAGGTTTCTTTTCATTCCAATGAAAGTTAAATTAAAAAAAAATATTTAGAAAAATTTAATGCGGTCAAAGTCAAAGGCCCACTTGGTCAGGATTAATATATTCCACATATTCAAAATGTAAACGATATATTACGAAAATGAGTGCCTAAATCGACCAAAAAAAAATCCAGATTTAGCTCCAAACGAGCTAAAGCAGCAGCAAGAGATCCAAATTTTTTAAATTTGTTTTTTGGCTCTGTAATCTAGCATTCAGGTCTGGTATTTGTCAACAAGTGCAATCCGATTGACACTTTTAAATCGATTTAATAATCGTACGATTCTTACGATGCACCGCTTCGTAATCGTTGCAAACCACTAGATCAACATCTGTACTTATAAATTGTACAACAATATTATAGTCGTTAGAATAAACAAATTATGATAGAGTATAATGAAAAAATATAATTATGCGTGTTCTAGGATTATGCATCGATTAGAGTAGGAACCTCGGAATGAGAGTTAATTAGGTACTTCTCGGCTATTATAAAACTGTCACAAAAAAATCAATGAGCGTTTGGTTTTTAGGTGTCCCTGACTCCAAATCACTTAATTTGAACGAGCTTTTGACCCGCGACTTCGTTCGCGTGGATTTAGGGATAGATTTTCGAAAAATCCTTTCTTAGATCACCGCTACATCCTCTTTAGAATATATTTAATACTCCTTTCATGTTTCTATCTTCAGAGGTTTAAGTTGTGCGTTGTCTGTCAGACAGTCAGTCACGCATGGAACTCATTTGAGTATAGATTTTTTGTCTGTTTGTTTGTTTGCGCATTATGCGGAAAGTACTGGATTTTCCACTACCAGGACCAAGGACCAGGAGGACCAATTTGGATGAAACTTATTGTATTTGAAAGCTTAAGTTTAGACTAAATCTGGAATATCATTTATCACGCTACAATGATGGGAACCCGTGCGAACGATGTCGCGGATAAACTATAAATTTGTATATATGACATTTAATATGTGGCCTTTGCCCAGCAGTGGGACATTGAACAGGCTACATAAAAAAAAATATGTTAGGTCAAAAGTCACATAAAATTTTGGGTACGAGAGTCAAGATAATCAATATCAAATGTGAAAAAATAGTTTTTTGTAAGTAGATATCTTGTTTCCTATAATCTAAATAAATTTTAAAGTAATTAGAAAAATAAAGGTCTCGGACAATATTTTAGTGTCCGTATATTTAACAGCCTCACCAGCTCTTTTGAAGGTTTTGACTAAGCCACGATTTAGAGCCTAATTAATGCAATTTAGTGCCCAAAGCACAGATTTGGTGATCATGTATTTAAAAAAATATTCGGGTAACTTACTGTTAGATAGACGTTAAGGTATCTGTCGCACTGAGAAATACTGTTTCTATCAATGTGATTTATATGTCAAGATTTAATGCTCATCTAGTGCTTCCTACATCAAAAATTTCATTAATGTTGATTCAATACAAGCCGGGATATAACAGTGCATTCCAATGAAACGGGTGCACATTTAAAACAGATAAATACACACAGATTTAGTGCCCGATTTGGTGTCTCTTATGATATTTATGATAAGTTGAATTTTCTTTTCTACCTTCCACAAAAATTACGTAAACTTGTACATACATTCGATTTTCTGTACAATCATGCACAACAATTATCATTTAGCGGAACTCTACTGCCATGAGCTGGCGCACGGCACGCGATCGCGCAAGTAGTTATGGTATAGTGATATAGTGATAGTAGACATGAGCGCATGACCTTGAGCTGAGCGAGTTCATTTTCCAAAAAATGTCAATTTTCGAGAGTCGTATTCGCATTTATTCAGACAACGCCATTATTGAGAAACAACTTAGAGAAATAAATAGCAATATTTCAAGCTAAATTATTATTTTATTACTATAAACATACTTTGCTTTTATCGAACCTACTTCGAGCGGTTGGCAGATATTGATGACTTAAATAGAAAGATAAAAAAATAAACTTTGCTCGTTTAAAATTTATCTGCATTCTGCTTGTCATGCAATGCTACAATAAAATAATAAACTAGAGCAAAATTTTTCAGAACTCTCCTATTTGAGCCAAGGGACCTATAGAATTCCGTGTGCAATACCAAATCTTTAAAAAAAAACTGGAACGTGACATTTCATAGAAGGTACAAATTATATAAATAATTATTTATTCTTACAAAAAACTCGCTACCTACCTTATTTAAGGTATTTTCCCTACATGTACAGTTTATATTTTAGTATCCTAAATAATATAAGATACTAAAAACCATAGTTTTTAATTTTTCTTTAAATAAGGTAGATTTTTCAAGGTCACGCCGCCGGCGCCGCCGCCGACTGACTTATTATCGGCGCTCATGTCTAAGTGATAGTGATACTGAGAGATTGCGGGATTTTGTTTACGTGAATTACGCTAAAACGTTTCTTTTTACTTTTTACATAGAATCAAGAACAGTAGTCGCTTGATTCAAATTAGTGCAGTAGCGGGAATACAATATGTTTATGATTTATTTATTTGTAACACAACAAAAATACAAGACACAATATACACCTTAAAATAGACTCAAGTAAGCGTCTCCAATATTATGCAGGCGTCTCCATTATTTATATATATTTTTAACCGACTTCAAAAAAGGAGGTTTCTCAATTCGACCGTATATATTTTTTTATGTGTGTTCGCGGATAACTTCGTCGTTTATGAACTGATTTTCATTTTTTGTTCGAAAGGATGATAAGGAAACAAGGATCTGATGATGGCTTCCCGGAGCTACACAATAAAACTCCTCAAATCATCGGCGATTGAAAAATTCGCTTCATATCGATGTATCCTTTCCGTGCATAACTGATATCTGAGTCGAACTAATGAATTCACCACTGAAAATTGTAAAATAAACAAAATTTTGACAAATTAGCACGCCTCATAATTTCCGGAATCACGGGATTTTTGTTCGTAATCCCGGGATTATTTAAATGTAGAATTAGATACCTATGAATGTTTCGTTTCAGTACAAGATAGAAATAAAATCACATTATGTCCGACTTTAAAAATGTTTAAAGTGGGTACTACGTGTTTATTATGTAATTGTTTGTTAATTTTATTATCGTTTGGTTTCTTGTTTAATTTAAACAATAGAATCTCTTTATGAAGAGAAACACAGAAAGACGGTTGGCAAACCACATCGTCAGCAAAACTTTTTTTTATATGGTAACGAAATCTCGAAAAAGTAACTTGACATCCATTATTAACATTGAAGTTGGTTAACAGACTGATTTTTTTGAGATATGGTCCGGGTTGCTGATTGAATAACGGTCAACATATTTACGTACGCGCAGTACGTCACAAGTACCACGCGGCATGTTTCAAAGGCGCGGCCTTTAATACGCGCTGCTAAAACTCTTGATTAAAAAAACTTCTCTTGACATCTAAATAGGAAATCCCGGTAATTCCGCGAAATTTTTATCCATATTTATTAAATCCCGAAAATTCAGGGCGTATCCAACCTTGTGACAACATTTGCCCCCGCCGTTCCGATCATTGCTAATAAGGCACTAAATCGTGGCTTAGTCAAAGGTCAAAACCTTGAATGAGCTGGTGAGGCTGCTAACTATACCGACACATATTTTATACAATAAACCGTTCTTAGTGTAGTGTAGTGTAGTGTAGTGTAGTGTAGTGTAGTGTAGGGTCAGCACGTACACGTGCGGCAGCAGGGTATGAGCCCTAGGTGTGCCGCGAGCGCGAGGAGGGGCGCGGCGGTGACGCGGCGCGGGAAGGTGCCCGCGCTTGCGGCCACGTCCAGGTGCGTGTAGGGCACGCTCGTGTGGGCCAGCCCGCTCGCCAGCGCGAGGAACGCCGCCGGACCCTAAACATAAACACATCATTATTAATATCTTGGACCGTGCAAAAAAATAATAAAAGTAAATAAAAAGTAACACTTTCATTACGATATTAACTCGGGTCGTGGACGTCTGCGCGTGCACTACACGGTACAGTACCTGGTGCCTGGTCACTGATTATTTAATAGTTACTACCGTAACAGATAGGTACTGCACTCTCTTACGGTTGGATCGGTCCACACACACCTTCTTGCATAGGCAGTTAAAACCGCACGGTTTAATCGAGCGCAAGACAGAACACGCAGGTGCCGATGCAGTCCACACGGTACAAGTAAGCCTTCGCGCCAGTCCGCGCAAACCTCAGTATTCTCGGAGCCACCAAGTAAAGTCTTTCTAGCATCGCAGCTGACGGAAGATTTTTTTGGTTCAAAAATGATTGTATTGCTCGCCGATTGAAAAAAAAACAGACATTCAAGACACGCCGTAAACATTGATTTATTTTACTTATTTAAAAAAAATACAGTACATTCACTATAAAATATTATGCCAAACTACAAAACAGTTTTATGAAACAGATTATCAGCTTAAAATAGAAATATCATCCATTATCAGGCATTTACAAACATTGTTCTGTTAAAAAACTGGACTGACTGAAGCGCGTCCTGAGTCGCGGCCTGATTGTCCGTTCATACACACAAGTAAAACCGTGCAAACCGAAAACTGCGCAGTCCAATCTTCAGCATGTCAACGATTGTTCGAGCCGCGCTTGTGCACGTGCCCTGCACGTGCATGATGGTGTGTGTGGACGGAGCATTACGATCTGTCACCGCGACGAACGACGAACTTAAACGTGTCTTATGTCAATCCACCTAGAGTCGATATCACATTGTCCGTCGCACGCCTCTGACGAAACCACCGAAACGGTTGTTTATTGTCAGAAAATACCCTCCCTCGCCAGGATTTTATTTTCTTCAATCTTATTTTCCAAAGTAACGCTAAAACAAAGTTCCAAGGCTACGGGAATTACTTCTCCTGAATGGCATTTTTTTGCTTAATTTAACTAAGTAAGGGTAAGAGTGGGCACTGGGCAATGTGAAACCAACATCTAGGTGATATAACAACATTAATAATTATTGTTTAACTGTATCTTGTACAAACGATAAAAACATTACAATTGTTATACTCTCAGTATTTTTGCACATATTATTTTCAACTCAAAACTTTGCTTTTGGATAAAACAAAATTTACTAAGTACCTTTCTTCATCCAACTGACACAAAAATACATTTTTGTTAGATTTTCTACTGGAACAACCGTCGACATCACAATAATTACAAGCAGGCATATTTTCCCAAAAAAAAACGTCCACTACTGGAATTACGCAATTAGCCCAGTCATTTTACGAAGTTTTGTTAGGCGGGGTGGGGAATAAAAGGTACGCGCGCACCGGAGCCGCATCGCAGCGGACGCAGTGGGGGCGTGGTCAGCAATACGGATTTTGCGGGTAGGGTGCGCGCACTGCATCTGGATTTTTGCGTGCGGTGCCAGCTTAACACGTTCCGGGACAGTGACCGCCTATAGCCGTGATAACAATAAAAGTTCTATTGTGTCTCGTTCACTGTCCCGGAACGTGTTAAGGTATTTTTACCATAATTTAGGGTAAAAAACGATGCCACGAGGAAATTTTGTATATTGTTGTAGATAATAAGTAAAATGCATGTATGTTATAATTATGATGGAATAAATTCATATTCAGTTGAAAGTAGATAAAATAAATGACAGTGATGATCTGATGATGATGATACCTATGTCAAATTAGTTTTACTTTGAAAAATATATAAAAGTGATGAATATGTAGCAAATAAGTAACATGTATGAAAATGATGATGATGATAGTGTCGAATATAATATACCCATAGGTATCTTTTTTCTATCCCAATATAAATGGATATTATTCTTTTCTAATAATTCTATTTATTTATTTATTATTGTGTCTGGCTCTGGCTCTGGCTATTATACTGGCTCTGTGGTCTAATGGTTAAGAGCATTGGGCTCTCGATACGGAGGTCGTGGGTTCGATTCCCACGGGCGGCACCTAGTGATATGTCACTTTGTGCGTTTTTCCCCATTTGATTAGGACAATGCAGGTTGAATCACCTGATTATCTGAAAAGAAAAATGATTCCGTGATTCGGATGGCACGTTAAGTCGTTGGTCCCGGCTACTATCTCTGGTGGTAGTAGTCGTTACATAAAAACCACGTCAGAGGCCGTAAGGCGTTCTGAAAAAACTCGGACACCAAGGGCTCTGCCCACACGATAAGAAGAATTTTGTCTAAAAAAATTATTGCAAAAAACAATATTCCTAATTATTACATACAACCGTGTTATACTCTACAAAATATCCTAGACATGAAAAAATTAGGGGAATTATAGGGGAATAATTAGGGGAAAATATCCTAAGATGGGAACACTGACGGCGCGTTCGCTACGGATGACGTCATCAGCATTCCTCGCTCAAAAATACTGACGACCCTCCCGCATTAACGGATAATGCGAGTGCAGTGCGCGCCAAATTTACCATTCGTTTTTTTAGAACGAGATAAATACTAAATTTAAAATTTGGGGCTGTTGCTAACGTAATATTTTTTTAATTTTGGTACAATTCTAAGCTCAAATTGACTCTTACATACCGAAAAAAAAATCAATTATTATTTAGTCCCGACTCAAACCTTAAAATGACTGGGCTAAATCGCGATAGCGTGTGATAGCCCTATGATATTAGCATGTTGCAGTTCGTAGGTTAGGTACTTTATCGCAGCTGTGGAACGTGGGTGACTCCGTACTGACAGTACAGACCGTACAGTATCTGACACTGACCTGGTGTCCGCGCGGTATCTGTGTGGAGGGCTGGTTGCCGGCCTGGTGCAGCTCGTCGGTGTCCGCCTGGCCCGCGTGCGCCGCGAGGTCCTCGCGCCGGATCGTCGACACCTGCCGAGTGCCGAGGCGACGCACGGATACAGTGGCAGCGAGACGGTCTCTATTATTTATTTACAACGGAAGCACATTCAGATGTGCGCCGGCTCTTTCCGTTAGGCGCTGCCTATTAGCAGCGCAGACTATTTTTCTCCACCGTGCCATTATCCACGTTGCTCGGGATAAAAAAACATCGAAAATCTTCACCTCAAGTCACATAGATTATTCGTTAATTAATTTTTGATAATGGTTTGCCAGTGAAAAAAGCTATGCGCTGCGCTTCGCCAGGTATACGCAAAAGTAATACGGCAAAAAATACAGTTAGCAATAATAGAGTAGACTTGAACGAAGGAGGACCTTATCTCTAAAGATATGTCTTCCAACACGGCTAGCATGCCACCCACGACGAAGCGTTTAAACGAGAAAAACGTCATGCGCGCTCTTCCCGGAATACGTAAAATATTAAAGATTGAAGCACATCACGATTTTTATCGTTTTCTCGGAGTTAGCATGCGAGGCCTACAGCATACCCTATAAAGAAGAGATAGAGAGAAACATAATACAATAAGTACTTTAATTTCTTTAGTTTCTTTAATTATGTAAGATTTTGTAAATGGGCAGAGCGGTGATAGCTTATACTATACGTAACAGAGCTTGCGATTTGACCACGAGGCGGTGGTGGTTCAATTCCTGACCTGTAGAAACCACTAAGCACGCATGGCGTCGCGAAGGCGAAGCAGGGAGGGACAGCTGCTTCCACAGTTACACACCATCGCGATGGAGTAGCCCTCCCCGACGCGACGGTACAGTTAGTGTGTAGTACCTCGATCATGTCGGCGAGCAGGTCGCCGGCGGCCTGGAGGCTGGCCGCGTGGCCCAGGTCCCGCGCGGCGCAGTTGTCCATCGCGATGGAGTAGCCCTCCCCTACGGCGCGGTGCGCGTGCCCCGTCAGCGTGGCCACGCTGTACACGTGCGGAGACCGCTCGCCGCCGGCGCGCGAGCACATCTACAACGATACACGCCTCACACGTTATTGTTACCTTCACCGTCACTTCGTAACCAAACGTTTCAATAACGCTCTAGTACCTCATTTTATTTGAAAGGAAACTGAGCGTGCCAGTCGGTCTATTATAAATATACTGCGTTCTGGAGGTGACGTTAAAAACTATCGTCACTCGTCACATGACGAGGAAATTTGTGAGAGGCAGGGAGTGCTCGTACTGTAAGTAGTACTAGACACTCTTTCTTACACTGTGGGGCACGCGAAGTAGGTCTATTAACTTACGTTTTTTTTTTGTGAACGGGGCGGGAATCAATAGTGGAGCCTAGGGGAGGTGTCGTGGCGCAGTAGCGCTCTAGTTCAAGCCAATTCATATATTTTGTGTCATCGTCATCATAGATCCATAGTAGGTGTTAGTAAGGATGACTTAAAATTATGTTGGTGACAAAAATTCGCCTATAAATGTCGATCGTGCGCAGCGCAGTCGAGGCCTCGGTCAAGGTGTACCCGTACATGTTCGCCGGCCATTATAAAGTGAGTGTTAGTGTGGGTGTGTGTGTGGGTGTGTGTGTGGGTGTGGGTGTGGGGTACCTCGGCGAGCAGGTCGGCCATGACCATGCGTCCCTCGGCGTCGGTGTTGCCGACGCGCACGGAGAGGCCGCAGCGCGCGCGCAGCAGCTCGTCCGCGACGTACGCGTCCGCGCCCACAGAGTTGCGCACCAGCGCCAGCGCACCCACCGCCTTCACACCACCGGGTCCCGAGCCCAGCAGCGACAGCGTCTACACGGCCCGAGGGCGAGGCGAGGGTCACATCAGACGAATCATACAAATAAAGTGATTCACACATAATGAGGAGCGGTGACACGTGACCGGGGAATTACTTTGTCCGTTTACACGTAAAATGTCTAAATAACAAGAAATTAAATAATAATCGAACAAAATATCGCCGTCGGGAGGTGCACGATATAACTGCATCCGTTCTCCATGCCGATCGATGCCGCCGTGAACGAAATATTTTGCAGTCATCAGAAAAATAATGTTTTGTTTCTAATGACCATAAATCTTTTTTTCCTCTGAGACGGATTTCTAGGTGCTATAGCAAAAGTTACTATTAGTGATAAGGTCTATTAGCATAGGTTTCATCTTTGGGCCTTGGACCTAACCTAACCTAACAAATCCTCTTTTACTCACTGCGGTCATAAATCTAAACTATTATAAAACTGTAACAGGAAGTTTGTCTGTACATTGAAGATATTAACAAAAAAAAAGTTACGATATGGTTTTTAGGTATCCCTGATTCCATATCACCAATTTTTGGATTTTTTGTCTGTCTGCTTGTTTGTGTGTTTGTTTGCTTGTTTGAACGAGCATCACGCAAAAACGACGGAACCGATTTCGATGAAACTTTTTTGTTTGATAGCTTATTATCTGACTTAAAATCTGGTATACAATTTGTGCGGACAAAGTCGCGGAATCGGAATTATCAAATACTCCGATCACTGGCAGGTTTGAAGAGGAGCCTATTAGAAAGTGATTAGGTGAGGTCTCATCACTTCTAGGTTCGACTGTTACGTGCGTCAGGGGGCGGCTGTTCACCATTTGTTCCACCTCGGTCATCAAAGTAGAAAGAACTTCATCTCTGGGCGCGCGTTCATTTAGTGTGACTTTAAATGCGCTTTTTATTGTTCGTATCAGCCGCTCCCACGCCCCACCCCAGTGTGGACTTGCAGGTAGTATAAAATTCCATGTAGTGCCATAATTAACGGCCTCGCTCTTCAACACGTCCTGGTTCAACTCCTGAATAGATTTCTTCAGTTCGTTATCAGCGCCCCTCATATTGGTCCTGTTATCAGAGTACAGGTGTAACGGCCAACCGCGCCTCGCATCCATTCGACGAAGAGCCATGATCAGTACATCTGAGGTAAGTCTCGTGACTATTTCTATGTGTACCGCCCTTACAGTGAGGGAGGTGAATATTACCCCTTACCTCTTCTCTCGGCGCCTTCCAACTGTAACGTCCATCGGTCCGAAAAGATCACCAGACAAACCACAGAAACTGAAGACTCGGTGATGATGAGCCATTCGAGCACCAGGTAAGTCACCCATTCTGGGCGGTTGCGGCTTAGCTTTCTTGATTCTGGGTCAACTATCAAATCCTTTTAAATAAGCTCTATGGAACTGGAATTAGGTGAGTTGCTTACAATTGGTTCAAATCCTACCTTGCTAACAGATCTCAATATGTAGAAATTCAAAATACCAACTTCTCAACGGGTAACATCAAACATATCAGATCAGATGAAACCACAACAATAGGCTCTATCCCACAAGGAAGCGTCCTAGGATGCATTTTGTTTCTTATTTATATTAACGACCTGCCAAAGATATTAGACGAACATTGCACTCTATTCGCAGATGATATATCTATTCTGTTAACCTGCTCTAACACCCTTGAATTAGAAGGAAAACTTAACGAAACACTAGGAAAAATAATAGAATGGCTTGAATGCCATAACCTGATACTTAACTTCAAAAAATCCAATATAATTCAATTTCGACCTTTCCAGAAAATACCATTACATATATCTTATAACTACAATAAAATAGAAACTGTAAATTCAGCCACGCTACTGGGTATCGACTTAGACACAAATTTAAATTGGAAAACACATATTCAAAAATTATCTAACAAACTAACCTCATTCTGCTACGCACTCTCCCATTTGAAAAAAGCTACTGATTTCAAAACAGCCCTTTCAGCTTATTACGCTTTTTCACATTCTAGACTTACCTAAGGAATCATTCTATGGGGAAATTGCACAGATATCGACCAGATTTTTATTCAACAGAAAAAATGTATTCGAATCCTAACTAATATTGATCAAATGGAATCGTGCAAACCGTATTTTATAAAACATGGTATACTCACACTAACATCAATCTATATACTAGAGGCATGCAAATTTGTCAGGACCCATGAAACCCTGTACTCCCTAGTTAAAACAATAAAAAGAAATAATCGTACCCAAAACCAACTAAAAAAACCCTTTTCAAAACTAAAATTAATTACATCTGGACCCCACTTAATGGCAATTAAAATATTTAACGCCATCCCTAACGAAATTTAAAAAATAGAGACAAAGAAATCCTTTACACAAAAATTAAAAAGCTTCCTCATCTCAAAAAGTTACTACAACATTAATGATTTTTTCCAGGACAACAATGTTCTTATATTTTAGGCTCTTGACGTTAACGTCGATATTATGTAATGTAATAAAACTTTCAAACACTCTGCAATTATATTGCCATGCCCTAACAGGGCGTCACAATAATTAAATAAGATCTTGTGTTACACGTAAGTATGTACTTCATTATTGTGATACTGCAAATAAATACTGAATACTGTACATGCATTTAACTGCTACATGTTTCACAGCTGGCCGTATCCGAAGAATTCGTATCCGAGTTAACCATTATTTTTGTTTCAGGTTGTTTACGACAGTTTCCTGGTTGCCATGAGCAGCCTTGATATGGTAGTGCGGCACGATCAACATAGCGACGTGGTTGCGGCCTTCGAGTATGACAGGTCGCTTTGTTTCCGGAGATATTTCAGGAGCCGCGTCGATACGTCCACCAACAAGCAGGATCCCATGGTCCTCCAGGAACGGTGACAAGGTAAGTAGTCTGCTTTTCTTATCTAATACCTTTGTGTTTTTCAGGTTTTGAATATCTTCGGCGAACGACTGAGTACTTAATAAGCAGGCGCTCAGCCCTCTCCATGACGTCGCTGTCCACATCTCGGGGTCGTTTTTTAAACTTTTCTACAAACGACAAAACCATACAGGTCGATTTCAGCAGGCGAAGCCACGAAGAAAATCTTTCAGGTTCCGGTACGGCGGGCAAACATTCAGTGAGCGTTTGAACTATAGTTACGCATTCCAGGTCCTCATCACTAACTGCTGGAATTGGCTTGTCCAAAGGCCAAAAGTCTTCTGCGGAGTACAAAAATCCCGGGCCGTGAAACCATTTATTTTCAAACACGGACAGATCGCAGTTTTCCCTTGTTGCTATGTCGGCCACATTTAACTTGGAGGTATATCTCCATTCATTTATTTGTGTTAATTCGTCAATCTCGCCGAGCCGATGTGCCACATACGCTTTATAATTACGCGCAGTATTCTTTATCCAGTGTAATACAGTAGTTGAATCACACCAAAAATATGTTTTTTGTGCGATCATTTTATGTTCCTTCTTTATAGTCTCTGCCAGCCTTGCAGCTAGCACAGCAGCTTGTAGTTCTAAGCGTGGCACCGAACTATATTTAACAGGCGCCACTCGACATTTGCTTGATATAAATGCTACTTGTTTAAATTTGTTTTCATTTGTCCAACACCAATAAGCTACAGCGCATATTGCTTTAGTCGAAGCGTCGCAAAATATGTGTAGCTGTAGGTTCATATAACTTGCAGTGTTCTCTAATGACTTGATATTATGAATGAATGAGGGAGGATGCGCGGGCGGCGAGGGTGCAGGTGAACGGCCCGCGTTGCTATCCAGTGCGCGAGGTGCATTTCCTGTCTCTCTCACACTCGTACTCGTTTTGTAATGTCTAGGTAAACGAATGCGATTGATATTATTCAGTAGATCCATCTGTAGGATCTGGTTGGATCGAGGAAATGAGACTTAACTTTCGACTTAAAAACATTCAAGGAAGGTGCACGTCTGATCGACTCTGGCAACAAGTTCCAAAGCCGAACGGCATGCACGGAGAAGGAATAGGTGTAGAAATTAGTGGAGTGGATGGGCATATTAAGGGTGAGGTTTTCAGAGGAACGCAGATGACGGCCAGTGGTGGAGGAACAGAAAACAAAGCGTTCCTTAAGGTTTTTGTACAAAAACGCAACACGCAAATTGTGTACGCGTGGGGGACTAACGCCCATACACCCTCCTGAGGGTAGGTCTGTGCCCTGCAGTGAGAGTGGAACGTTAGGCTGTGATGATGATTATTTTACAAGCTTTAAATTAGTTTCACCTATCCCGGTGTCTGTAATACAATCTTGGATGTTAAATTTCACCCACTTCCCGGTTTCCGATTGGGCTGAAATTGTGTATGCATATGTATATCGCGTGACAATGCAATTAAAGCTTGTACGTAAAAAAAGTTGTTTTTTAATGATTTTATTTATAAATTGGGTGGGTATTTGTCTAAAGATTGGAATATGTTTATTTAGTACTACAGTTTACCCGCGACTTCGTCCGCGCGAATTATATACCAGATTTTAAGTCGAATCATAAGCTATCAAACAAAAAAAGTTTCATCGGTTCAGTAGTTATTCAGTAGATATATATCGATGCTCGACCAAAGAAACAGACAAACAGACAGACACATTCTAAAAAACGTTGATTTAGAGTCGGGACACCGAAAAACTATATCGTGAACAGTTTTATAATAGTAGAAGAGATGTAAGCCATGCATCAATAGCACGTCGTCCCAGTGATAGTGACTGTATAGTACAAGTAATGTATACAGGGTGTAAGAAAATTGCTTCCGAAAACTCGAAAGGAGTGAAAGTATCCATCAATATGAGCAACATTTACTATGGGACTAACTATGAGAATTAAAAAAAAATCTGCTCCATATATTTTGGGCGGTAGGAATTTTATGTTAGTATATGAGATAGCAGATTATTTTGTCAGTTCACATACTTGGTCCAATAGTAAAAGTAGTTCATTGATGGGTACTTTCACCCTTTAAGTTATCGGAAGCGGCTCCCTTTTACACCCTGCCCTGTATACTGTATACTGTATACTGTATAGTTTAGTTACCTTGAAGAAGCCTGCGACGGTGGCGGCGCCGCACTTGTCACGCGACATGCCGGCCATCACGCCGCCCGCCTTTATGTCGCACCCCCCCGTGTCGTACGTCACGCCCTGCGACACACACACAGGCACGTTCACGTTATGTCACGTCACGTTCACGTTATTTCACGTCACGTCACGTCACACACACCGTACATTAATATACAGGGTGAAATTCTTTGCCCCCATAGTAAAAGTTGTTCAGTTTGATGGGTAGAGTCTTAGTTTAAAAGGATACTAATAGTATCAAATTCACCCCGTATACAGGGTGTTACTGGAGTAAAAATAAAAATTGAAAACTTTTAAGGACAACCCCCTTAAAATTTTTTACCAACAAACTGAACAACTTTCACTATGGGACCAGCATCGCAAAAATAATCTTTTGTCCCATACATTTAGCTCGAGTAGATCTGTAGTTTAGTACAGATATAGAACATCGCAAACGCATCGCATCATGGCGATTATGGCAAATCTCCTCATTTTGGGGGAGGCATATGTCTAGCAGTGGACGTCTGCGGATGTCAGCACCCACAAGTTATAGCAAAGATGCCAACAGATGGCGATACCGTCGCTCTCAGAAATATGCTTCATACATAGACAACGTTCACCGTGAATACGTAACTCGTAACCTACTACAAATAAAAATAAGGTTCACAATCGAATGCAAGACATACATCGCGCAAGAGAAATTATCACAGAGTTTCGATACATATACAAGGTCCAACTAAGAACTGTTGGACCACGACCGGTCCCCAGGCTTCACACATAGCCTGGTGGAAGATTCCCAAGCACCTCCATACGTCTATCGGTTGATATGATGATGATGATGATGGAACATCCGATGTTTTTTTCGCGATTTCGATATTGGTCCCATAGTGAAAGTTGTTCAGTTTGAAGGTCTTAAACACCCCCTTAAATGTTTATTTGTATTTTTGTAACACCCTGTATATAGGGTCCTTCTTAATTTGCTGACACTTTTTAAGGGGGATGATCAGACCAAACTAAACAACGTTCTCTAAGGCGCCAACATCGAAATCGCGAAAAAAATCTGCCCTTCCATACAAAGCTGGAGCTGCTGGTACTCGAGCAAAACGTAGGTATGGGACAGCTGATTTGTTTTTTGCGATTTCGAGTTTGGTCCCATAGAGAAAGTTGCTCAGTTTGATAGTCTGATCGTCCCATTAAAAACGGTCCGCTCGTACCACTCGGCTCGTACTCCGGTACACACGCATATAGTTAGTCTCACCTTGCCGACCAGCATGACGGTCCGCTCGTACCGCTCCGGCTCGTACTCAAGGTACACGATGCAGCCTGCGCACACACATATACATTAATTGTTAATTTAACAATGTTACCGGCTACCAACTCTTATAAAAGACCTCGCGTCGACTGAAATCATTGTGATTTTATATTTCTTTCTTATTCGAACGATTGATTGAAGTTTTATGTTTCTTATCAATAAATTACCGCCTACTACGTACTCGCGGCGCCTTCTCCATTATTATTATTATTGTGTTAATTGGAGCTTAAACGGACATGTGTCTGTGCCATTGTTATAAATTATATCAATTTCTATTTGCGACGACTTTAATTTCAAATCGACAGATAAATATAGGGTCATTCTTAATATGCAAGGGGATGATCAGATCGTCAAATTCAACAACTTTTTCTATGACACCAATATCGAAAGCGCGAAAAAAATACAGCTGTTCTTCTGGGTGTTAGGGTAAACAGTTGCATTACCTACTTTAAGGGGCGATTGTTCCCATGATACTAAACAACTGTAGCGACATTATTTGCATTTCATATCTGCTTATGGTGCAGTTTTATATTGAGGCCACGGAGCGACTGGATCATTCGCCAGTCCTTCCCATACCACCGAACCGCTAGGTTAATATTTAACTCTGAATAAGTGCACTTAATTAAATATGTATTATCAAGAACTCTTTTCCATCATCCCACTGCAACACAAACCGTCACCCCCACACAACTTTCCCAAAGAAACCTATAGGAAAATCGTAAAGAAAATTTTGGGCTTCCCATATTAAATGCAATCAGCAGATCGAACTTTTGTATGAAAGGTACAATCACCCTGGCAATCACCCCTTATAGAAATGCAACTGTTTACCCTAACACACTGTATACAAAACTGCAAACCTATCTGAGCCACATGTATGGGACAACAGATTTTTTTTTGCGATTTCGATGTTGTCCCATAGAGAAAGTTGTTCTGTTTTATGGTCTGATCATCCCCTTAAAAACTGTCAGCATATTAAGAAGGACTCTGTATATTACTGAAAATCTGTAGGTAACATTTTAATTTAGTGCCGCATTCCTTAGGGGGAGGGGGCGGGAGACATGTATACCTCTGTGGCGCTCGACGGTGTCGGCGGCGCGGGTGACGGCCGCGAACAGCGGGTACTCGCGGGCGATGACCTCCGGGTCGCTCTCGATGCGCACGCGCACGGGGACGGGCACGCCCGTGCCGGTCCGGTCGGCCGGCGCCGGCGCCTCGAGCGCGCACCGCACGTGTTCGGCGGCGCGCGCCGGCGTCATGCGCTCCGGGTCGGCGCCGCCCACGTCCCGCGCCAGCGCGCGCCCCGCCTCCAGCGCCAGCGCGTCTCTGAGCAGCGCACCCAGCGGCGCCGCCAGCCCCGCGCCCGCCACGCCCAGCGCCCGCGCCGTGTGCGCCCGCGCCGGGAACGACTCCCGCGTCTGCAGCGGCTGAGGATGACGAGCACGCGCCGCGTGGAGTCAGACGAGTCGCGGCGGACACGAGACCACCTCGTAGGTACACTCGCAAGCTCGAGCGTGCCGAACGAAGAATTCGGACGTAGCGCACGGCGCTCCAATATATTTGAGCTCGTACCTATAGGTACGAGGTTCGAGTACCGACCCGAAACCCAAAAACCATATCACGAGAACGGATAGGTCACACACCCGTCCGTTCGAACAGATACCCACTCGAAAATAAAGAGGTGTAAGTGACAGCCTAGCAAATACTGAAACGATGAACGCAGATCATCAAACTGAACAACTTTCACTATGGAACCTGCTTCACGAAACGCGAAACAAAAATCTGCTGTCTCATACATTTTAATCTAGTCGGTACTGCAGTTTTGTATGGGCACCAGATTTTTTTATATTTTTTTTATGTTGACTCCATAGTGAAAGTTGTTAAGTTTGATGGTCTGAAGCACCCCCTTAAGTATTACTAGGGTGTTTTTGTACACCCTGTATATTGATGTCTGCGCTTTGTATTTCTCAGATTTCCATATAAATGAGTATGTAATTTCAATGCCGAGATTAATTTAATATTTGTATGGAAAGGAAAACTTTGAGCCGCAATAACTTTGGAACTAAAGAATTGAAAGGAAAACTGTAAGTATCGGTTTCGGAATTATGTTTTTACTTTAATTACTAAACGTTGGAACCGGACGGAACTTCGTTTCGTATGGAGCGCCGGACGAACCGTATACTCGTGATGCACACAACCGTATACGGTGCATTGGGTGTACGCTCTCGTCGCGGTATCGGATACGTACGATGTGGAGCGCCTCGAGCGCGGCGAGCAGCACGACGAGGTCGGCGCGCGGCCAGCGCGGGTGCGGCTGCAGCAGCAGCAGCGGGCGCCGCGCGCCGGCCGCCAGCGCCCGCAGCACCCCGCGCCGCGCCGCCTCGCCCGCCGCGCGCGCGTCGCTGTACCCCGTCAGCGCGCCCACCGGCGACACCACGAGCCGCGAGCCCGCCGCCACGGCGCACCGCACCACCCCCACCTCCTGCGACCGAGAGCGAGGGGAGCCGTCACGATCACAACCCACGACACATAGAGCATAGAGCATAGAGCATAGAGACGTCGACGACGTCAGAGTTTATCGACGAACCGGAGAGCACGTGTATTCCCAGTCGTCCCCACGGGATGGGAAAAAAGTCCCAGCTGTCAACACTGGCGGCGAATGGGAAAAAAAATTCCCGATTGTCCCCACTGGCGACGTATGGGAATCGGAACATATTTTCTCACTCGCTACCATAACCGTAAAAGATTGAATAAATTCATGATACACAAAATGACACAAAATTAATAAATTTGGGTGTATTGTTTGATTAACAGCTATCATTTCGTGATCACTATTCACATATTACTGGTTAGGCTGGACAACTCTTGGGCTTCATCATGAGAAGTACTAAAGTCTTTAAGAATCCCAACAGCTGCCTTCTGCTGCCACTGTCCACTCTGAAACTTCATTCAATAATTCTTGGTTCATTTGCTACCGGTATGGTTATGGTCGTACACTTAGCACATACTCAGATAGGCTATTAAAATTTAACATTTGTTCTCTCCAAGTTATAGACTAAGAGATAAGTGTACTTTTTGCAACCATCAGCTGCAAGGCTGATTCAGTGTTTATGAGGTGTAGAGCATCACTGTGATGGGGATGGACCAGGTCTGCCTGCATAACTCCAGTCGGCTTAGAAGTTACTGATGTTTAAAGGTCAGTAAAAAATTAAGTCGACGTATGATCGATCATATCATATTATTGTAGTACGGACTTTAGCTATGTGAACAGTACTACAACTGACACGATTCATCAGTCCTAAACCGACTGGCAGTTCATGTCAGTTTTTGTACTGCTTACATAGCTACAGTGCACACTACAATAATATCATACAATCAGCCTTGCAGCTGATCGTTAATTTTTTGCTGACCTTTAAACGTCTGTAACTCCTAAACCAACAGAAGTTATGCAGGCAGACCTAGTTCATTCCCATCACAGAGATGCTCTACACCCCATAAACACTGAATCAGCCTTGCTCCTGATGGTTGCAAAAAGTACACTTATCTCTTAGTCTAGTAGGAGAAAACAGCAGGACCTCGTTTATTTACATAATTTTCTACACTCGACTATGCGTTTCGTTACTCGCCATCCACCAATATTTTCACTGCAACTCTATAAAAATAACACATCGTTCTATAATTTTTCTATTTTCTATTTTTTCCATAATCCGATTGTAAGAATGTGTAGACTTACTTAATGATGTAGCCCACGATAACCCAGAGTTTGATATATTCAATTACAGAGTTGGTGTAGATAAAAATAATATTAAGAGTATCCTTAAGTAACGTTGTTATTAATTACTAGTATTATATGTTCAAATGTTTAGGTCATATTTACTATATTCATGTTAAATTATAATCAAAGACTCATCGTCTTTCTAGCTGCTGTCCCGCTGGGTAGCGGGGTCTGCTTTCTTAATCTGTTTCTTCCACTTCGCTCTATCTTGAACATCGTCGATAGAGAGCTCGCAGCTGTCCATTTCCTTCTTTACGACATCAGACCATCAGAGTTTTGGCCTGCCTACGCCACGTTGACCCGGTAAGGTGAGGTCCATTGCTTTGTTGCCTATATAGCCAGGTGGTCTTCTTTTTACATGACCAAACCACCTAAGTCGATTTTCTTGAATTTTGTCAGCTACGTCGCGGACTCCGAGACTACCTCGAACGAACTCGTTGCGTATTCTGTCGTATCTCGTAACCCCGCACATCCAGCGTAACATCTTCATCTCAGCGACTTGAATGGTTTGGACTTGCCTTTTCGTAGTTGCCCATGTCTCACTTCCATAGGTTAGTACAGGTCTTATTATACTTTTATACACAAGGCCTTTCATTCTAATGGGCATCTTTCCATCGCAAGTTACACCAGTCAGTTCCCGCCACTGGCGACAAAGCAGTGGTGACAAATGGAACTTTTTTCCCATTTGTTGCCAGTGGCAACGGAGCCCGTAATGTCGACTGTCGATGCACTAGACGCACTTTGCACGTTCGATAGGTGACCGACCGTAACCTAGGACCCGGGGATCTCCCGCTCCCGGCGGACGATCTCCTCCGAGTCTCCGACCCTCGATAAAGTAGGTATACTCTCGTAGGTCTGCGTATCATTTCTTAAGAGGAAAAGCGGGTTCCGTTCGATCGATGCGAGCGTTTTCCCTGTTTCCATAAATATATATTGCCGGAAGTGTTAATATGTTATATTTTATAAAATAAGGTTTACATGAGTCTGTATTTTTAATTTGAGCTAATATTCTGACGCATTTCTTTTGCATTATCAATAAATCTTGTATGTTTGTGCTATTGCCGTAATATGTTGCTGTTTGTAATATGTTGGCGCACAGGTTTGCACGATGCACTGAAGAGGTAAAGCGTACACTTTTCAGAGCTTTTTGCCAGTCGATGTACACGTGCAGCCTGTGGGTCAGCTATACACAGAGAGCCTGCAATGCTCTGCGTATCCAGTACAATAATGGGTTCCCGTTGGGCTGATGGGGCTCCCGAGGTTTTGTAGCGCATCAGGGATGTTCGCGGCGGCAAGTGTGACTTCCTTGCACGCCATAATACGCAGTAGAGTCGCCTCCCTGATGCGTCGTGTCAAAAGTAGCACCAACAGTCACCTGAACACCATTTCAAACCGGTCACACTGTCCCTTCTGGAGGCCCTGGACGGAACTACACCTCTCCGCTGCCCCGTCTATCAGAAAATAGGCTATATTTAAATTATAATTAGGATGTATTATACGTCTGAAATAAAATTAATTTGATTTGGAAGCATTATTCCGTATTTGAGTTGATAATATGCGTAAGCATAGTAGGCTGATAGAACGGCTTCCAAGTTTGTACTGTGTCTTAGTTCAAAGATTCTCTTACGCCCTATTAAATCTAATCTATCAAGATTCTCTAACGCCTGTAAGAGAATCTTGATAGTTTAGATTTAATTTGTTCTATGTGTGATTTCCAATTTAAATGGGTATCTATCGTTATGCCAAGTAGTTTGAATGTATTGACTTGTTCTATATTTATGTTATGAAAATTTAAGAGTAAATTTAAGGTAATCTACTATATGGTCTTGATATGGTCTGAATTGTATTATCTTAGTTTTGGTATAATTTATCTCAAGGTTATGTTTATTTAGCCATTCAGTTATAGTATTTAAAGTATTGTATAGTATTGTATAGTAAAATTGGAACAGGTGAGGTAGACACACTAAGTTTGTATATTTAGGATGCATGTTTACGAGAGACGGTAAGTGTCAGAGTGATATTGAGAGAAGAGAAAAAGTGAGTCAACTCATAGCTTAAAACAACAGTCAGTAGTCGCAGCGAAGTCTCCGGCCACCCCGATAGTGATCACGGTCATATGTAAATTGCATACAAATGTTTTAGTACCTAACTATAAAAAATTAAATTACAATAAATTATGATTGCGACAGTGACAGCACGGATAGCGATAACGTACCTACCTACCTATACGCAGTAACTGTTATCCGTGCCATAAACTAGAGCGCGCGAAAATAATATCTTCATAACATAAGTCAAGCAGACTGCGCGCACACACACATACACACACACAACACACTCAGCGAAACCGACCAAGCAGCAACACATTACACATTCATCATTATGGTAACTAGAGTTTACCGGCGCCTTCGTCCGCACAAATTACATATACAGGGTGAAATTGATATCATTAGCATCCTTTTAAACTAAGAGTCTACCCATCAAACTGAACAACTTTCACTATGGGAGCAAACGGATCAAAGAAAAAAAATCAGCTGTTGCATACATTTGAGTCGCGTTGGCATTGCAGTTTAGTATGGAATAGCTGATTATTTTTTTGCTCCGATCGGTTTGCTCCCAAAGTGAAAGTTGTTCAATTTGATGGGAAGACTTTTAGTTTAAAAGGATGCTAATGATATAGTAGGGCCGCTACATGAAAAAAATGTGCGCTTTGTGATAGAAGCAAGCAATTTTTACCATAGCTAAAAGGTTCTAGAAGGTTTATTTTAAGATGAGGAGGGAAGTCAGATTTGACCTCTGAGACAGGTTAGAGGTCAAATCCTATATTGATCTGTTCTCATGTATCAAAATACATTATTTGGAGACCAATCACTCCAAAAAATAATGGTTTGGATTATATTACCCCATCTACACTTAAATTGCTTTCAAATGATACCTCAACCATTAAAATCGGTTAAGTAGTTTAGTCAGGAGGTCTGCCAAAACAATAGGAATGGTTTAATTCTGCGACAAAAATCAAAAATATTCTCTACCAGTCATAAAAGCTGTATTTCCAACATTTTATGCAATAAACTACTAAATCATTGATATTTAAACATATAACGGCCAAGAGCGAGTCGGACACGTGCATGGAGGGTTCCGTACCACGATACAATATTACCAAAAAAATGTGTTTTCTCCGGGATCCTTAGCGCAAGCCCGACACACACTTAGCCGGTTTTTATTATTTATTCTTTTACGTTAGAGTACGCACTATAATCACACCAAGTTTTTTGGCTTACATGTATTACCGTTTTTACGATAGAGCATAAATAAAAAAACCATAAAAACGTTGAAAAAACACGTTTCTTGTATGGGGAACCCCATTAATATTTCACTTTTTGTTTTTTTAGGATTCCGTAACCAATGGTGCCAACGGGACCTCATTATTAAGCCTACGCTGTCCGTCCATTCATCCGTCTCTCGGTTCGTACGTCCGTTTGTACGTCGGTCCTACCCAAGGAGTAATATAAGTATATTAGAAAAGAGAACCCACTCGTGGCAACATTATGCATCCACCTTATGTCAAATTGAAGGCTAGCTAGCGCCATCTATGTTTCACCGACAATAATTCAACCTATACTATACATAAATACTTATATCTACTGGTAGAGAATATTTTTGATTTTTGTCGCAGAATCAAACCATTCCTATTGTTTTGGCAGACCTCCTGACTAAACTACTTAACCGATTTTGATGGTTGAGGAATCATTTGAAAGCAATTTAAGTGTAGATGGGGTAATATAATCCAAACAATTATTTTTTTGTAGTGTTGATCTCCAAATAACGTACTTTGATACATGAGACCAGATCAATACAGGATTTGACCTCTAACCTGCCTCAGAGGTCAAATCTGACTTCCCCCCTCATCTTAAAATAAACCTTCTGGTACATACTAACCATGGTAAAAATTTCATGCTTCTATCACAAAGTGCACAATTCCGGCCAAAATGGCAATGTAGCGGCCTAGCTAATATCATTTTCACCCTGAATAAGGTCTAACAAAATTAGGTGAAACTATTTTAAGGGGATGATCAGACCATCAAACTGAACAACTTTCTGTATGGGACCAATATCAAAATCGAGAAAAAAATCAGCTATTCCATACAAACCTACTCGACCTAAATGTATGGAAAAGCAGATTTTTTTTTTGCGATTTTTCTATTGGTCCCATAGAGAAAGTTGTTCAGTTTGATGGTATGATCATACCCTTAAAATAGTTTCACCTGATTTTGTTAGACCTTATATACCTACCGGCTAATCATAAGCTATCACACAAAAAAGTTTCATCATAATCGATTCCATAGTTTTTGCGTGATGCTGTTTCAAATAAACAAAAAAACAAACATACAGTTTTATAATGGTATAGTTAGATATTTTAATGAGGTTGTTATTTACATGGCCGTACCTACCTATCCTATACTACCACTACCAGGGTCCAGTCATTGGCACCTACTTGTATTGTACCTACGTAGATACCTATTTAATCAATAAACCCTGATTAGCTATTTCGATGTTAAAACAAGTTTATAGTTTCTATTAGTAATTATCTTCTATGATTGCGTTTATGATAACGCTGTTCTAATCATTTTTCTAATCACGAAACGCATGCAAAAAACAATTCAAACGATCAGCAATAAAAGTACCCAACACACAGCCACGGCCACGGCCGATCCGATAAGCGACAAGTGAACGAATGTACACAAAGTGTGTCCGAAAGTTTGGTCCGATATATGTATTTTTTTATCGGGCATAGGCCCACCACACATTCCCACCGCTGTAACTCCTGTAAGCCAGGATCAACAGCGGCGACCATTCACAACACTAGAAATGCATTCGGTTTTCGTTCTGCTGATTTTCAAGCCAACATTCTCCAGCTTTTGCTGCCATTTTGCCAGTCTGTTCTGGACCTCGAGTCCGTCTTCACCGACAAGCACAATGTCGTCGGCAAATAGCATGCACCAGGGTGCCTCTTCCTGAATGTTCGATGTCAAAGCATCCAATGTATCCAAGGGTATCTATCAACATCCAAGGGTATCCTATCAATGGAAAAAATTCGTCTGGCTCACTAGTAAAAATGGGCGTTCCACAGGGATCTATACTGGGTCCATTTCTCTTTCTGGTTTATAGAAACGATCTACCCTACATGGTACAGAACTTGTCGAATATAGTTTTATCTGCTGATGATACTTCTCTTATTTTCAAAACCAGTAGAAAGGCACATAATGTTGATGATATTAATGAGAATGTAAATGACAATCTTCGACAAGTTCTGAATTGGTCAGTGTTAATAATCTTGCATTAAATGCAAAGAAAACTAAATGTATTAAATTTACTTTACCAAACGTTATAAATAATGAAAATCAAATAACTTTAGATAATGATATATTGCATTTCACAAATAATACTGTATTTTTAGGGAATAAAGATTGACTCGAAGCTGCAATGGGGTCCACATATAGAAACCCTAGCGGGTAGGCTGAGCTCGGCAGCTTATGCAGTTCGAAAAATTAGACAGCTAACTGATATAGCTACTGCAAGACTTTTATACTTCAGCTACTTCCATAGTATCATGTCTTATGGTATTTTGCTGTGGGGCCGTGCTGCAGATGTTGAGGCGATCTTTATCCTTCAAAAGAGGGCAATTCAAGCCATTTATAATCTGCGTGGTCTAGATTCACTACGAGATCTTTTTAAAGATATCAGTATCTTGACTTTCTACAGTCAATATATTTACGAAAATATTTTATACTTTCGGAAAAATTTGTATCTCTTTCCCAAAAACAGTGACGTTCATAATTACAATACAAGAAATAAAAATAAATTAGTATTCCTACATTTTCGACTCAGTAAGGTCAACACTGTATACGCTATTATAATAAGATACCAGAGGATATTCTAAACTTGCCAGGCACAAAGTTTAAGTCCCATGTTAAACAAGTCCTCTGTAAAAAAGGCTACTATATACTCGATGACTATTTGAATGACCAAAATGTCTGGTCTTGACAATGTTACCCTATGTAATGCAATATTGTATTTTAATTGTACTTTGTATATTTTGTTTTGTTTAAAAGATGTGCGTTGTAGAGTTTCTGGGCGCATCTTCTCTCAACGGAACACCTTCCGACGCGGTGGTAGAGTCAAAAAATGACGTCAAAAAGCTATCAATGTGATATTATTTTGAATAAAAAATATTGATTTTGAAAAAAAGCATGGCAATTAAAGAGCCAATTCCAGATTCAACCTAACCTAACATTGTACTGAAACTATGACCTATTTTGCTTCCAATAATAAGTAGGGCAAAAACATCTGAACGCACGGAAGTTATCCCTAGTTGCAACAAGATAATATATGTATGTTTACGATTAAGTAAATAAACGGTTGAACCTATTTAGATGAAAAGCAAAGATATAATATTTGATTCTTATTTTTTAAAGTCAATGCAGATGAATATGCAGGCGAAAGCTAGTGCTAGGAAAGATCGTGGTTGGCGGACCGGCATCGGCAGACTTTACATTCACATAGTTACGCATCACAATTTTATTTGCGTACATGCATGTTTCCTGAAGACGTCGAAGCACCTCGTGAAAATAACTAAACAGATTTTAAAGTCGCCGTAACCGTTCGCAGTCCGTCTTTAAAAACCATCGAGGAGTATACATAAACAATCAAGTATCAAAGTATACATAGTCTCAAAGCAGAAGTAAGGGAAAAAATCCGATAATAGTTAATTTGTAGTTATATCACATAGAATAGCATAATGTTATCATATTTTCATACTCGCAACTCGCAAACCAAAACCTATAGGGTACTTCCCGTTGACATAGAATCATGAAATTTGGCAAGAAGCAAGGTCTCAAAGCACAAGTAAGGGAAAAAATCCGACAATAGTTTATTTGTAGTTATATCACATAAAAATAGCATAAAAACATATTTTTTCGATTACAAACTTACATTCTCAGTTGGAGCATCGACCGTGGTATAGAAACCCGCAAAGTTAAGTTTGTCTTTCAATCCATGTTAGGCTTAGATTAAAAACTTTTGTTAGGTCCTTTATCCAAACTTCTTGGTGCTTACCTTACCTACAAATACTTCGTGGAAACCATTCATAGCCAACGTAGAATCATCATGTTAAATTATAATGTAGTGATGTGCTGTATTTGAATAATTAATCTACCGATGTCGATAATTATAGAAAATATTGACCGATGTCTTTCTTGGTGATGGATTGATATCAATCAAACCACTAAAACAGAAACAGTGGTTTTTGTTGTGTTAGTAAATATACTGTAGAAATTTCAAACTAAAACATTTATTTTATATCACAAAGATTTGAAGCTAAAATAATTCCAAATACTTAATACAATTTTTCATATGGTAGGTATATGTGCCAGTTCTTCGTTTTTTTCCTGTGATTTGAAACCCACTTTTGACACCTGAAAATAAAAATATTAAATATTATGAAATCATCAAAAACATCGATATCGATATTTTTCATAAATAATCAAAGCACTACCTATATAAAAAAATACACTTTTCAGAGCTTAAAATATTTGAATTTTCGCTTAAAACATGAACCAGGGTTAATAAATTACAAAGAAATTCACTCACCTTGCTTCATTTATTGGAAATTTGGCTTGCTAGAAATCACAAATTTGAAAACAAACTGACAGCTAAAAATATAAAACATGAACCAGGGTTAATAAATTACAAAGAAATTCACTCACCTTGCTTCATTTATTGGAAATTTGGCTTGCTAGAAATCACAAATTTGAAAAACAAACTGACAGCTAAAAATATGTGACATTTTCATAAAAGAAGCATCAAGAAAGAAGATGAATATGAACGCTCATCTCAAGGTACAAACTTTTTTTTCACCAGTATCAAATTGCGACAAGAAGTAGGTATATTTAAAACTTTTTGAGTTGAGACCATAGTAGAGACAAATAGAGAATAATAATAAACTCATCATCATCATCATCTCAGCCGATGGACGTTTACTGCTGGCTTCCCCCAAGGATCGCTATAACGACCGGTCCTACGCTGCCCTCATCTATCGGGTTCTCGCCGCCCCGCCTTCACCAGCCCCTGTAACATGACAGGGGTGAGAGCGACACAGGTCACTTCTAAACGTCAAAGTAAGATAAGATAAGATTTATTTATTTGCAAGATTATGGTATACAGTAAGATCTTAAAATAAGGATATAGCACAAGACATAATCTGCCACACAGGATGGCGTGCAAATTTTAAAAACAGAAGACAAACACACAAAATAAAATTTACATCAAGTCTGTTAGGTTAAACGAGAACATCGACCATATATTTGTTTACAGAGTAATAACATTTATTGATTAAAAATTTATGTAAATGAAACTATTTGGATACCAAGAACATTGTATTATGTATATAGTATTCTATACAACATTTTTGATGGATACTATGGAGATAACCGCCATCTCACTTAAATTTGACGTTTAGAAGTGACTGTGTCGCTCTCACCCAGGGGTGAGAGCGAACATGACAGGTCATGTTACAGGAGCTGGTCATCATCGTCGGTCCACCGTGGGGGGGCTACCCACGCTGCGCTTTCCGGTACGCAGTCGCCTCGAGAACCTTTAAACGGCTGTATCTTTTCAATTGCAAGAGCTAGGCGTTTGAAATTTTCACAGAATATATGCGCTATTATGAAATTTTAAAAAAAATTATGAAAAAACAAAAAATCTAAAATTAAGGGGGTACCAGTGTTTTTTCAACGTTTTTAGGTTTTTTTGTTTTTGCTTTATCGTAAAAATGGTAATACGTGTAAGCCAAAACTTGGTGTGATTATAGTGCGTACTGTAACGTAAAAGAAAAAAATAATAAAAACCGGCCAAGTGTGTGTCGGGCTTGTGCTAAGGATCCCGGAGAAAACACATTTTTTTGGTAATATTGTATCGTGGTACGGCACCCTCAATGCACCAGTTCGACTCGCACTCCGTCGTTTTATGTTTAAATATCAATGATTTAGTAGTTTATTGCATACAATGTTGGAAATACAGCTTTTATGAGAGAAGTAGTAGAGAATATTTTTGATTTTTGTCGCAGAATCAAACCATTCCTATTGTTTTGGCAGACCTGACTAAACTACTAAACCGATTTTGATGATTGAGGTATCATTTGAAAACAATTTAAGTGTAGATGGGGTAATATAATCCAAACAATTATTTTATTCAGTGTTGATCTCCAAATAACGTATTTTGATACATGAGACCAGATCAATATAGGATTTGACCTCTAACCTGCCTCAGAGGTCAAATCTGACTTCCCTCCTCATCTTAAAATAAACCTTTTGGTACATACTAACCATGGTAAAAATTTCATGCTTCTATCACAAAGTGCACAATTCCGGCCAAAATGGCAATGTAGCGGCCTAGCCAGGACAACAATTAAATAAAAACTCTTTGTTTTTTATTTTCGTGCGAAAAAATCATACTTCAGGAGTGCGATTTTTGAAACTCATTCGTTGAACTCAGCAGTTGAAAATGTAAACATTACTATGCATCTTTCTACTGCTTGCTGATTTGACTTTCAAAAATCCCACTCCTGAAGTATGATTTTTGAAAGTAAAATCAGCAGTAGAAAGATGCATATCTCCACAGTAATATTGACATTTTCAACGGCTGAGTTCAAAATATGAGTTTCACAAAAACGCACTCCTGTGCCACAATACCGACGCCACCTTCCTGGGTTCGGATAATGAATACCATCCTCTTTACAAGCAAGGTGAAACATAAAAATAGTCCTTGGCGGTCGGTAATGTTCAACGGTTCTTTTGTACGTGGATGTTTCCAACTTTAGGTTTGTTTCTTTCTATCAGAACAACAATTAAACACATCAAGGGCCTGTTCCACTGCTTTTGGATAAGTTCTTGTTAGCTTATCCGACAAATATTTTGACATATTTTATTCTTCATTCAAAATATGTCAAATGAGCTGTCGGATAAGCTAACAAGAACTTATCTAGATAAATACAAACCACAAATATATTTTATGGTAGTACGGAACCCTCGGTGCGCGAGTCCGACTCGCACTTGGCTGGTTTTTTTTGTTAGTGAGTTGCGCGAGCCTGCCGACCGCCGCCCGCGCCCGCAGCATCACTGAGCATCACTACGGCATACTAAAGTCTGAATTCGAATTGTTTTTTTGTTGTTTTCCGTGCGCTGCGGGGCGCGGGCGGTGGGGTAGGGGCTAGGTAGGTGAGTGGGCTCCTCCAGGTAGGAAACAGCTGAATAATTTTTTGTAAAACATACGCCAAACGACTTATAATATCCTCATAATAAACGTCAATAAAGCAATCTCAAAAATGTTTATGTTTACTATTTTTTATAATTTTTTTCATTAAATATAAAGTTGAAAAGTAATAAAAAATATTATAAAAAATAGTAAACATAAACATTTTTGAAATTGCTTTATTGACGTTTGATATGAGGATATTATAAGTCGTTTGGCGTATGTTTTACAAAAATTTATTCAGCCGTTTCCTACCTGGAGGAGCCCAAACTTGGTATGTTTTGAAAATAATTTTTGTATTTTTTAAAAACAATTGGCTGAAAGGTAATAGTGTAGTATATTTTTAGAACCGGCTCATGGAGCCCTTTCATTTGATACCCCACACAATAGGTTTCAGAACAAAAAATTTATTGATCCCATACAAAAATTTTATGTCGTCATAACTGGAGACCCTGACACCTCAAAGACTGTCCCGGCAGTTTTGGGGTCTAGTGAACATACCTAACAACATACTAAAATTTGGTGCTGGTATCCGGAAGTGAACTTTTTCAGCCTTTTTTGACTGTAAGGCAGTGCACGGTTAACGTATCTACCACACGAATAGGTATATCGGCGAGGCCGGGCCAGAAGATACCTAAGCTTCATACAAGCGGGACGCCGCACCGCTGCCCACCGCTAGAGCCGTATTAGCCATATACGCCATTTTGATCCATAAAGCAATGGCTTACAACTTTTTTTGCGAGTCTAGCACCGTTGCGCGCGCTTCGAAGCTCGAATTCTGGTCGAATCTATTCATCTATATACACTACATACTACATGCACCACTGGCTCCCGCCGTGCGGGGGTCGATCTCCTCCTATCCCCGGACTCGAGTCATTCTATCCTCTCATAGGTCCACCTGTCGCCGGATGAGGCTCGGTCGTCCGGAGCCGGTCGGGAACGCGACCTGACGTTTCGAATAGTATCGATCGTCACGGCCGGGTCGCGCCGTTTCGACGGATCGAGAGCGTCGCGAATGAAAAAAAAATATATTATTTCACCTGCGGGACAACGGAGACCGAAAATACCGGCGGCGAGGACAGACTTTTCGGAATCCAATCGGATACGAAACGAGGGGAGAGGATCGAGATCGAGGGCGCTTCGGAGCGCCGAGCGTCATTCGCGTGGGTGTGGGCGGAGCGGGGCCGCGGTCTTGTACTCGTACCGTCTCCAGCGCGCGGTCGAGGCAGAGGGCTTCGCGCAGGTGGTGGCGCAGCTCGGGCGGCGGCGGCACCTCGCGCGACGTCACCAGCACCAGCGCGTCCCACTCGGCCTCCTCGCCGCCCCCGGCGCCTCCCCCCGCGCCGCACCACGCGTCCTCCACCGCGACCACCTCCACGCCGTGCGTCTCGAGCAGCAGCGCGCTCCGCGCCGGGGCCGCGCACTCGAGCGCCATCTCGCACTCCTCCGACGCGACGTTCACCGGGACGGACGAAAGTTCACACTGTAAAACGACCAAAGATTCAGTTCCGTTTCGGACATATCCGATTCACGAATCCGATATCCATGCGGGTACGGAACTTTGAAAACGGAATTCGGTGCGACCTCCACCACCTCGTTAACGGCTAGTCGATATTGATCATTATGCCAGCTATCGAACAAAGAATAACATAACCCTCCTTCTGGCGCAGTCAGGTAAAAAGTTTCATTAAAACCAGTTCAGGGGGCCTAGACAAAGTGCACACGCTTCTTATTCTACAAACGACAACGCCACAGCGTTATCATTATCAACCGTAGAGCGTCACGTGACTCCTGTCAACGCATGAGTTACGCCATGGTTACGCCTACCTCTACGTTATCAACGATAGAAAAACGCTTATTAGAGAAAAAAACCTAAATCTTATCTATGGTTAGCGTACAGTTCAATCAATCATCTCATCACTGTATTTAGTTTTTAATATGCAAGATCATATTCGATCTAAAAAAAATCATTATTTCAAATTGCTGTCAAATTCCGACGCCCACCATTTTCTAGCGTTCTTTACAAGATCTGGTCGATCAACACGAAGTGTTCAAAACGAAAACGCTCACTGTCGACAGCAACTGTCAAAAACTACATGTTGTCTAGGCTTTTTCTATATTTTCGTTCTTTTTAACAGACTTCAAAAAAGGAGGTTTCTCAATTCGACCGTATATCTATACTATTATAAAACTGTAACAGGAAGTTTGTCTGTACATTGAAGATATTAACAGAAAAAAGTTACGATATGGTTTTTAGGTGTCCCTGATTCCATTTCACCAATTTTTGGATTTTTTGTCTGTCTGTTTGTTTGTGTGTTTGTTTGGGTGTTTGTTTGTTTGTTTGAACGAGTATCACGCAAAAACTACTGAACCGATTTTGATGAAACTTTTTTTGTTTGATAGCTTATGATCTGACTTAAAATCTGGTATATAATTTGTGCGGACGAAGTCGCGGGTTAACGCTCGTATTATATATTTTTTTTTATGCGTATTCGCGGATAACTTCGTCGTTTATGAACCGATTTTAATGATTCTTTTTTTCTACAGTCCCATACATTTTTCAAGTTTTCTACTGTCGTTAACGCTAATTGAAAGGTACTTTGTCTTGGCCCCCAGTTTTTTTTGCGTGACGTTCGAACGAATAAATTAACAGACAATAAATAAAAAACTTTGTGATTTTCAATCAGGGACACCTAAAAACCATATCGTATAATATACAGGATGTCCCAAAACTTAACGTCAAGCCGAATAAATTGTAATTAAATTGAAAGTTAAAGTAAATTGCAATTAAAAAGAAATAATAAATTGTAAATTTGATAGTTATCGAAATATTGAGATTTTTTGAAACATGATAATCGCCACCCTACGAACTTTTAGATGTAGTGACTACAAATTTGTATATTTTTTCAATAAAAAACTATTTACGCAATCCTGAATAATCTACTCAGTGGACCCAATTCAAAAATGAAGGATTAGTGCCATACTTTTGAAGAATACACTATATTCTGTCAGACCACTGCGGTAACATTTTTTTCTTTGGCAATTTTGATACTATAACCTGTATAAAAAATGTATGGTGCAAACCAGGCAAGTTATTTCATAAGTTGACCCATTTAATCGAGTTTTCAAAATGGTATCACACTTGGCATTTCTGTTTAAAGAAAAGTTGTAATAATCGTTTTACTTACTGAACAACCAGATTTAAATCCTTAGTAAAATGTGTTTGTATTAAATCACCGTAGTTCAGGCATTGCATGTTTAGTAATTTTAGTATGGAATTATTATTCTGAAATAGGGTTGTCATGCAATAAAAAAAATTATCACTACTTTTTGAAAAGTAGAGAGTTGAGACATAAAATTAATCACCCATTCCCTCAATCTATATACAGGGTGGATTTTTGAGACGGGGCAGTAAGGACAGGCACCCCTTAGACGGAGACGTTTTTTGCAATTTCTGACATTTCTAGTACTCTAAGCTCAGTTGGTCTCGAAGACTTTTTGATCTTTATAAGAAACAGGATCGATTGACATAAAAAAAAGTTTTTGTGTAAATGGTCTATTTTCTTGCTGACTGTAAGTTTTTTTCAAAATCTGTAAATGGGGGTAAAACTGTCTCAAAAAGTTAAGGACAGTCTCTTAAGAACGTTTCCCTCTAGTTGCAATGGTTAAGGTGCCTGCCCTTACTGCCCTGTCTCAAAAATCTACCTTGTAAAAATGAAGGTCACGACATCACGCGAGAACGGCTGGACCGATTGCGATGAAACTTTGGTGGGTGGGTACACATGCCAGGGAAGGTTTATAAACAAAAAACGGCCAAGTGTGTGTCGGGTAAAACTGATAATAAGGCGGTACGAAGTTCTCCGGGTCAGCTAGTTACTTATAATTATAAGCCCTAATTATTGGATCACATGACACTCTGACCAGTTGTGACTGAATGTGTAAGCTCTGACCTGGTGGGGTGGAATGCTCGTGCTCGTGCTCGACCGACTGTCGGTGTCGTCGCAGGCTGCCGTGTGCCGTGCCGATGCTCGCTCGTCGGAACAAAGCAGAGACGAGTGTTAGCCGCACGCTGTCGCTCCTCGCGCACTCGCCACTGAACTGAATGACCGCGATCGCCTGCGCCGCTGCGCCTCGCCTCGCCTCAGCCTCACCCGCCGCGCACTACCTACCTACTTAGGCACTCGATAAACCTACAAACTATTAAAGCTGATCAAACCAAAAGACGCATCACGTTTTTAACTAAACCAACCAAATTAAATCTCGATAAATTCGAATGTGAAAAGAAAAATTAACCCGATTACCAACCTACCTATTTTGCGGTACTTATCTATATCGAGATAACGGTAGTTTTTCTAATTAGTTTGTGATCGAGATTATCGAGATAAATGTAAAATCACATATAAAATTCACAAAAAAATAAACAGGTTTTATTTTTTATTAAAAATTTATTTACTGGCCCGGTTACAAGACCTTTAGGCCAAATCTTCTAGTAAAACAAAATCTTCATTTTCTTCAAGCCTAACAAAACGTTGGTGTTCGACGTCAAAGAGAATGTAACTCACTACGTTATATTCGACGTTTTGAAGCTTCTTTTGAGTTTTTGATGATCGAAAGTCGCAGGAAAGGTAGAAGTCCACAGGACAGAGATGAACCGATCGCTTTGCCGCGCTAAAAATGACGGAACACTATTCCTTTTTACGACCCATACAGCATCATATTTTACTGTACTGTGTATTTTTCACTTGCATGACACTTTGTTACGCAAAACAACGCCAATTTTACGAACCAAAACTCACTATAAACAATAAAAATTCGACAACATATTATTATTATTTGGACTCCAAACGTAGTTACCGAATCCCCGCCAAAAACTCTAAGCAAAGACAGGACAGGTTATATACTTATACAAAGAGAATGGAAATCACTACGTTTGTTATATTTTTTTTGGTTCAATTAAAGGTAAAGAGCTCCAATATCCCATACAATCGATGTCTTCAATCTTCACACGCATCTGCAAAGCATCACATGGGGCGACTGGGATATATTCTAATTGATCTGTGGGCGACTGACGGGAGCCGTAAAGGCAGGTATAAACAGCAACGATTACATTTCCCAACATTTAGGGCCGATTTTAGCATACATTGCCTGATTTGTTCTCTCTATTTTAAAGTGTAGCAATGTCATAGATATCCAATAGAGGATTGAGCTGTGCCAAATTATCTTTCTCTCGGTTTAATCAAAAATAATTCATAGGCCAAACACATAAAAACTATTTGACACGCATAAAGTTGACCACACTAGAAGAAGAAGGCAATCGTTGTCCGCGGTGTCTCATTCTGACAGTGTACTGGTGTTGCCATTTGTTAATGTTATGATTTCAGCCGAATTGGTAAGATCAAATGAAGCAAAAATGTATCAAATCTTTTTAAATTATTTGTGTGTTGAAAAACCGTGGTAGTAAAAAAGATAAAATTTGACAACCCAACCTGCCATTTTATTTGAAATTGCCGCCAGCCGTCAAATTAATTTTATGGGAGACTCTCATATGATTCAGGAAAAACTCGCTAATTACTTTAGAACGTTTATTCAGTTTGTTACATACACGGTTCACTTTAGTTTTACAATCAAAATAAGGTTACGGAAAGCGAGGTGGGTGGAGGCCACGGACGCGTGCGCACACTAGCCGGTCGCTCGGCGGACTGCGGCTGCGCGCGAGAGTCGCGAGCGAGGGGGTCGCATAATGGTGCGGGTTGCGGGCGCGGGCAGTTGTCACTAGGCAACAAGGAATAGCCTACCACGAGACGCCCTTGTAGGTAAGGTGGACCTTTGAGACACGCGGTTTACTATATACTCCCCCTCTAGTTCAGGAGGACGCCCTCGTTCCTGGACTAGGAACCTATCAATTCCTACCTTAATACGTCCACGATTCCTCTTCGGAACGACGGGTTGTAGAGTACAGTCATCATTACCTTGGTAACGAGTACGATCTTGCAGGTGAAACTTACCTAAAGCATTATCAGCCTGGTCAACCTGCATGGAATATTGTTGTATCACGTTGTCACGTACTATCATCTCATCGTCGTCAGCTTTCATCTTCATCATTTTCTTATCGGGATCAATGTGGAAGGGAGGCACTGCTGACACTGTAGATGGATACTCACCTGTTTCGATCTGTAGCTCTGGAGTTGGCACTCCCCCTGGTTTGAAGGCGTGAGCATCTTTAGCGACTACATTAGCGAGAGCATGTCCTTCTGCTGGGAGAGCATATAGTGTATGACCGACAATACAATGTTTAGCGGCGGTATTTAACAACGCCGTACCCGAAACTGCCAAAATTTCTATATTGGACATAGAACGCAAGCCACGGCATCCAGTGGGCAAATCACAATCGTCAGTAAATGTTACATTTCCACTACAGAATACATCAGAACTACTATCATTGTTACAAACATTATCCATTTTCGAAATATTTTGGTTACAATCTTTTTCCACTACACTGACTGAAGGGTTAATACAGTTTGTTGATAAATCTTTACCTGTATTTGGAACAGAAATATTATCCAAAATATTTGTGACACATTCAATTTTAGACAAATGATCGTTACCACATTTTCCCACTACACCGTCTGTAGGATTCATCAAACTTGTAGAGCAATCATTATACAAATTCGGAACAAAAACATTTTCTAAAATATTAGTTGGTGGGTTAAACTTTAGTGGCGTAACCTCGGAGGGGTTAACATTTTGCCCGCCACCAGTAGTAGGGTTACAAATATTACCGGCAAAGTCAACATCACAATTATTGTGAGTTATAAAGTCATCATTAGAATAGTGACTATTACAATATTGTATTTGATATGTATCATTCGTATTCATAGTATACATCACTTTTTTATATTTATGAGTAGGATTAGAATTATAGTCCTTAAAATTCAAATTGTAGGAATTTGACGAATTTTGAGTTATATTATTATTTTTGCACTCACACACGCACGAATTTAGGGTTTCTACACTGTTTTTATTGTTATTTTGAGCTTCACCGTACACTACTGGACCTGAGTTAGAAAAACGGAACTCACAGAAGGGAATATTCCCCGAGTCGGTATTCTCGGTAGCGACGCGTGGCGGTGCAGGCGGGGAGGAAGCGGGGCGCGGGGCTGTCGCTAACAGCGCGTGCTGCTCTGCGGGTGCGCAGCTGGGCTGCATGGCAACCGATTGCGCGCGAACGGAGCCGGCATTTTCGTATGCGGAACTCGACGTCTTTCTCTCCCCCTGGTCGATAGAATTTTCGATGATTCTAGAATGAGCAGATGTGGTGAAATCTTCGGCGGCGAAGAATGACGGCGTTGGTCTTGGTGTCGACGCTTTGGTCTGGATGTCCATTACGGACAGTAGTATTTCTTTGAAAACTTCAGTTTGCGACCTCTGGAGTGATACTATTAGTGAAGCGGCCCACTCGGGCGTGAAGGTCGTGTCGGCAGCGGCACGTGATGATGCATCGTCGGCGTCGGTGCGAGGCACTCGCGACGTCGGCAGCGGCTCCGCGTCCTTGTCAAAGGAGCGGGAAAATGCAGCGGCGGAGGAAGACGGAAAACGTTGCTCATCTTCTCCACCACAGCGGCAGTCACGGTTCCACGTGATTGGTATTGCAGATACATCACCGGCGTCGGTGCGGGGCACTCGCGACGTCGGCGGCGGCTCTGCGTCCTCGTCAAAGGGGCGGGAATAGGCGGCAGCAGAGGAAGACGGAAAACGTTGCTCATCTTCTCCACTACAGAGGCGGTCAGGGCAACTCGTCGTAAACCACATTGAAGATTCATCACCGGCGTCGGTGCAGGGCACTCGTAGCGTCGGCGGCGGCACCGCGTCCTCATCCAAGGAGCGGGAGTAGGCGGCAGCAGAGGAAGACGGAAAACGTTGCTCGTCTTCTCTACCACTGGAGGGGCGGTCACGGCTTCTCGTCGCGAACCACATCGTAGGTACATCGCCGGCGTCGGTGCGGAGCACTCGCAACGTAGGCGGCGGCACCGCGTCCTCTTCAAAGGAGCGGAAAAAAGCGGCAGCGGGGTCAGACGGAAAACGTTCCTCGTCTTCCCCACTACACAGACGGTCACACCTTCTCATGACCGGCATTTTAGGTACACAACGCACTATATTTCCTCCAAAACGTTGGGCGCCACATATGGGAGACTCTCATATGATTCAGGAAAAACTCGCTAATTACTTTAGAACGTTTATTCAGTTTGTTACATACACGGTTCACTTTAGTTTTACAATCAAAATAAGGTTACGGAAAGCGAGGTGGGTGGAGGCCACGGACGCGTGCGCACACTAGCCGGTCGCTCGGCGGACTGCGGCTGCGCGCGAGAGTCGCGAGCGAGGGGGTCGCATAATGGTGCGGGTTGCGGGCGCGGGCAGTTGTCACTAGGCAACAAGGAATAGCCTACCACGAGACGCCCTTGTAGGTAAGGTGGACCTTTGAGACACGCGGTTTACTATAATTTTTATTATTTTTTAAACACATTTTTATATTAAAATGGTTCGTATTTGCTTAATCGACGGCTGCAAAAGCGAATATTATCCAGTTTGTGGCTTATCGTATCACAGGTTTGTCTTTTAAATATGTTTTGTTTTGAAAATATTAAACTAGTTAGGGTAACAACAAACATAGAAGGTAAGCTTCGGAAGCAAACAAAATTTCAGTTTGAATTAAAATTTCTGCGTAATACCTAAATTATGATAAAAATTACGATGATAAAACATGGACACTAGGACATTCAATCGCGAGGGTCCGGGTCAGGCGGAGGACAGTCGCCTTTTGGTGGCTTTTTCCGATTCAGTTTGCATAGAATGTGCTGCCATCTATTAAATATTTCGCAGAAGTATGAAAAAAAAAGATTTTATTGTCTATGTCAATGTCAAATTGACTCATTCTCAAAATGGCAACCTATCTTGCGTAATGTGCGGGTTGTTTGTAGTTTTCAATTTCGTGACGATTTAGTGCTGTTCTGGAGTTTGTGTTGTTCTCTTACCAATGTTTAGATTACAGGAATAGTAAGGATACTGGAATTTCACTCGATCGGTGCGGGATTGAACGAAAACTAGCATTCAAAACAATAATATCCATCGGTAGTAGATATAAGTAGGTATGTATAGTATAGGTTGAATTATTGTCGGTGAAACATAGATGGCGCTAGCTAGCCTTCAATTTGACATTAGGTAGATGCATAATGTTGCCACGAGTGGGTTCTCTTTTCTTATATACTTATATTACTCTTTGGTCCGGGTTCTAATCCGCACGGACAACATGACATGATAATTATGTTCCTACCAATGACTTTTTCTAACTTGTGTATGCGTAATACCGACAGTAATAATAATTTTACTTCAGCGTGAGAGCAGTCAGTGCTCTCACGCTGAAGTAAAAAATCTCATGCTTATGTGAAGTCTACCAATCCCCATTGGGCACGCGTGGTGGACTTACGCCCATGAATCCTCCCTGAGGGTAGGCCTGTGCCTGGAAGTGGGACGTACGTCGTACATAGGTTAATGATGATGATGTATAAACTGGCATATTATTATCTCCTGCTTATGGCTTGACGTAAAATTTTGGGTCTCAAAATGAGTATTGTTTTATTTATTTTAGGATTCCCAAGAAAAAATTTCCCTGGTACGCTAGTTTTTTTCTCATCAAGGTTAGCGTTAGCACCAAGTTAGTACTGTGAGCGGGTTGTCAAAAGTGACGTTTGACAGTTTTGTTGTAATAAATTTTTGAGCGAATTTTCAAAAGTGACGTTTAACAGTTTTGCTGTCGGACTGACGGATACTGTCAAACGTCACTTTTGACAACCCGCTCACAGTACTAACTTGGTGCTAACGCTCCGAGCCGTGAGCACTGTTATTGCACGATGGCGTCGATAGTATATATGGTAGTTTCCATTGTCTCCAAAAACTCCAAAGAAGCGTCAAAATAAAATGGCAGGTTGGGTTGTCAAATTTTATCTTTTTTACTACCACGGCTTTTCAACACACAAATAATTTAAAAAGATTTGATACATTTTTGCTTCATTTGATCTTACCAATTCGACTGAAATCATAACATTAACAAATGGCAACACCAGTACACTGTTAGAATGAGACACCGCGGACAACGATTGCCTTCTTCTTCTAGTGTGGTCAACTTTATGCGTGTCAAATAGTTTTTATGTGTTTGGCCTATGAATTATTTTTGATTAAACCGAGAGAAAGATAATTTGGCACAGCTCAATCCTCTATTGGATATCTATGGCGTTAGCACGCACTGTGAGCTAGTTGTCAAAAGAGACGTGTGACAGTTTTGTTGTAGTAAATTTTTGAGCGAATTTTCAAAAGAGACATTTAACGGTATGTTCCGATTCATGAAAACAGCGCTGTGAGCGATTACAACGATAACACCCGTTTTATTTGCGTTAGCGCGCCGACAGCGCTGATAGCGTTCTACCAATGAGCGTTTTTCTTTTGGTTTTCTAGGGGATTGATAGATGGCGCTACGGTCTGTGCAAATAAAGGTCAAAATTTCAAAAAGGGTTTCTTCAAAATAATAAAGAGGGAAAAGGTAATCAAAATGATGCTAACGCATCTTTTGATGGAATATTTCATTATTTGCATATCATTTTGATCGAAAATTTGAAACTTTTTACTTCTGACATGTATGGGCTCGATCCCCTGGCCTTAAAAAAATGGCAGGCACAGTCTTGACATGATTTTGACAGAACCTCACGAACGTCTCTAGCAATAAACATGCCATCTGTTGAATTTTTTAGGAACAAAAATTAAAAAAAAAAGAAAAAAGCTCATTCGGAACGCTAGATATCGCGCTCACACCGCTCACATCACAACATTCAAATATTCCTCTTATTTTCTTCATCACTAATAGTTATTAAACTTGTATTCCTCTTTTTTAGAACATAATCAAACCCAGTACTACCAACTAGTATTTATTCTGTGGTACTACTAAAGAAACCTAAATCGAGACCTAAACAAACCAAAAATGTACGACGGCAAAACTGTTACGGTGCGTCCCGAAGTCCCGAAGTGGTCCTAGAAGAAAATACTAAGAATATTTTAATGTTGTGATGTGAACGAACGGTGTGAGCTGCGATATCTAGCGTTCCGAACTGGTAGAACGCTATCAGAGCTGTGAACGCGCTTACGCTATATATAATACGAGCGTTAACCCGCGACTTCGTCCGCACAAATTATATACCAGATTTTAAGTCAGATCATAAGCTATCAAACAAAAAAGTTTCATCAAAATCGGTTCTGTAGTTTTTGCATGATACTCGTTCAAACAAACAAACAAACACCCAAACAAACACACAAACAAACAAACAGACAGACAAAAAATTAAAAAATTGGTGAAATGGAATCAGGGTCACCTAAAAACCATATCGTAACTTTTTTTTTGTTTATATCTTCAATGTACAGACAAACTTCCTGTTACAGTTTTATAATAGTATAGATAGATAGATTAAGTCTTTGGCTTACGCAAATGAAACGGGTATTAGAGCTGTAATCGCTCACAGCGCTGTTTTCATACCGTAGGTGAACCAAAGGGCAATACATTTTAATAAATTTATAATTTATCAGGTGGACAACGGGTAAAAATGTCTGCCCATGGTCCACCAGAAACCGTAGCATGCTACACATGATACGGCTGTATCACGTCTTTCATCTCGTTCGTTCGCGACTCGCGCGCAAATAGAAAGAGAGCGAAGGTTTTGGGTGGACCACGGGAAAGAACTGGGGCACTGGGTGCAAGGAATATAAACTGGGTGGTAGCTAAGTGGTAGTAGATTTAGTCTGATTTAGTAGTACAACATTGTTTAGTAGATCATAGATTAATATGTATATTGGATATAGATAGGTAACTCGCCTTAAATTTTAGGACGTCCTAGTTGCGTTGCCGCTTATTAGCACTGGGGGGCGCCACATTATGAAATAAATTGAAAAAGACGATCTGCCGACACAAGGATCGAACCTTAGCTACCCGGATCGTAAGCCGGTTGCTTAGACCGCTAGACCACCAAGACACCACATAGGCGAAATCTCTCACTACTACAGCGCAGCGCGTGAGGTGTAGTGCGCTGTTACTCCGATATGAACCCTAGTGCAACACAGTGCTTCGAAACATAACCGATAGATGGCGGAAGCTGTCTATGGAAAATCAGCGTTCCACTTAGTTTGTACTAAGATAAAATAGCATGTAGTAGATTTTGGTAGGAATTTGGTGTTTTAGAAAATTTGGTCAAAAATGTATGAATTAGGGAAAAAAAGTGATATTTTTCAGGAAAATCTAGTAAAGCGTTAGTGGTGTAACTACCTACTGCAAAATTAATCTTATCCCCTAAATTTGGTTTTACAAAAACTATTTTTAAAATACAGGTAACTGAAAACTTTAAACCAGCATTCGTCTTTTAGATCATGGGTGACTCTACCAGTTATAGGTATTTGGAACCTGAAGCATCCATATTATAACTGATGAAAAACAATATTTTTTTTGGCAAAAATGTTAAAATAGAATATGTAATGGTTATAATCTAATGTGTTTTATTTTAAACATTGCGCACCTAAGGTCCGCCATATCCATACGGAAAAAGCCTGATTCGGAATTAGATTCCGTATGGAGTGTTGCCGCTTTCAGAGATTTTTGAGCGTAGGCGTTGATGGAACGATACCGTATCGTGACGGTGCACTTGCGCCGTCGTTGCGGCATAGTTGCGAAATCGCCTACTCTCAAAAACCGCTTGTGTGATAATGGTTCATGCCATTTTTTATGCCGATTATGTCTATTGTTAAAACTATCATAATCATAATAATCATTTATTTCATAAAGATATCGATAGTCTTTTAATATAGTTGCATTAATATTGGAATACAATTTGCAAACCATCATCGTAACATTCTTAACGTCATGAACTCATCACATAATAGTAATTGTCATGTATAGAAATTGTTGGTTTTGTTTTAATAAATACCTAAAAATGCAATTATTGTCATTCATTTGGCGTTTCATACATTTTTATTTTAGGTATTTTTTAAACAGCACTAGTATTTTTTGTAACCATAGTTGACAACACTGAATCCTGAATCAGGATTCCGGATTTCCGTCTGTATGTGGCGGACCTTAGAGGGGTTATAGCCCAGTCATTTTACGGAGTTTTGTTAGGGGCAGTGGCGGATTTACAAATTTTCAAGGTATAGGCTAAATAGTTTTTGCCGCCCTTGCCTCAACAATTGTCATATCATACATAATTTTTTAGAGGGGCATATTTTTTGCAATTTCGCTCTTTTCACTCATAAAAAGTGTGGGCAAAGGGTGCAGAGGCGAGAGGCCGATTATTGGTTGAGGGGCGGCGAACTAGCTGTTTTACTCTAGAATATGGAAGTTTGCTACTCTTGGAATGTGCAATGACAAGTGAGAGAGAAAAGTCATCGACAAAATTTGTTGCAGACTTCTATCTGTAAGACATCAGAAAACCGTCATAGAAAAATCTTTTTGATTTCTATGAGGTAAAAAAAAAAAAAAAATTCGTTCCCCAAATTTGCCGCCCCCAAAATCTGCCGCCCTAGGCTCGAGCCTACTCAGCCTGCTGGTAAATCCGCCACTGGTTAGGGGGGGGGGGGGGGGGGGGTGGGGGGGTGGGGAGTAACTAAGAATTGGACTTTTAAACTCTAATCGGCACCATTTAGTGACAAAAAGACTATCTGAAAACATATTAAAAAAAATTGCAACTCCACATAGAAATCAAAATTGTATATCCCAGAAGGCTTTTAAATTAATAATATTGTGAGAGTTAGTAGGCTCTCTGATGATATACTAATGCTAGGTATGCTGTGGATACAGATATCCTTAAGATTTGCTGGGTGACTGAGTGCTGAAGTAGGATACAGCCGAAGGAATTAAAATACTGAGAGAAATGGTCGTATCCGCGTATATTCGAACACTGATTTGCTATGATAAATGCTCTTAAGAGGATTATGTGAAAAAAATAGGATTCTTCAAAGCGTCATATATCATGAAGCGGATATGTGTAAATTGAACATATAATTGAGGTTTTGATTAGAGCCAAAACACGATTAAGACACATTTTCTCGATAGAAAAACAAGCCAAAGTAGCCTCCGTCTTTATCGATAAACGCTTGGAACTGTTAAACGTTGAATAATAGAAACATGAGACTTGATTTAAAAAAATGACATTAATATTTTACAAATTTTGATTAGAGCAGAATTGAACTTACATAAATAGTACAATCACAATTAAATAAAGTTTGTTTTACGCTTGCGTCGTTTCAAGCGCGCGCCGCCCCATCTCTTTCTCTCGCATCAGACAGTAATATAAGCTATCACACGCCCATTTCACTTCAACTATACACTTTTACGATACACTTTTATCGAGGACGCGTGATGTCCGCATTCAATGTGCAAATGCTGTGCTGCTAAATAATATCTACCGATTGACCCTGATAATTGATGTACGTGCTTCGTACAAATATGAATACCAATGCACTCATTTTAATAACATTAAACAATATTAATTATTTTTGAGCAATAAAATAGACATTGAAATTTAAAAAACGTGATATTTAATAGAAAATACTAATGTGTTTTTTAAAGCCTTGTATTAGACAAAAACATTAACACCATGTTTGAAGTATGTATAATGGTGAAGCCTTAAATGCTTGTAAAAAATAATTTACAATTCGTTTTTTTTAACGAGATAAATGCTAAATTTAAAATTTGGGGCTGTTGCTGTCGTGATATTTTTTTAATTTTGGTTCATTTCTAAGCTCTAATTGGCTCTTAAATACTATACTAAAAAAAATCAATTACTAATTAGTCCCGGCTCAAACCGTAAATGACTGGGCTATTAAAAGTGCAAAGTAGGCGTGGAAAGTGTCGCCCTTCGTGTCGCCATAGGATATGCAATGATTTGCATCACACCATAAGGCGCGTGGCGTGATGCGAGCGAGAGGGCGTGATGCGAGCGAGTAATTGTAGAAGCGTGAGTGGGAAGACAAGTGGCGACAGCCGTCTCCGAAGCAGAAGCGCTACTTTATAATGTTCTGTGAGAACGAGGGATTTTTCAAAAGCAAAAAAAAATAAAAAAGTTTGTTCTTAATTTCTTGATAGATGGCGTTGACCAGAGAGGTGTCCTATAGGTGTGAGCAAATATATTAATTAATATTAGTAGTCAAAATACACAGTACAAACCCTTTGTTATTGTTGTTGGTTTCTTATTTAGCAATCTCGGTGTTATTGTCCGTCAACAACGAATCGAGTATTCTATTCTATTTTTTTTTATTAAATGGCGTTTCCTTAAAGATTTCGCCAGTATCAAGTGTTGAAGATATTATTATAATTCAAGTTAACATTAATTGTACGGTAATTGGTATGGCGATCTCAAAGCCCTGCTTTTATACAAAAACACACACCCGAAACCGCCATAAAATGGCGGAGCCGCGTGGCTACCTAAATCGCGAGCCGAAGGAAAGACGTCTACTCGAGAGACCTCTAGCCACGCGACTCCAACGAATCGAGTATCAGACGTGGCTGTATGGGCTACGTATCCGTTTTGAATAAACGAACAATAAACGAGAAACAATAACAAACTACAAAAACCTAACAGAAACTGAGAATTTCAATAAAAATAAACCGGAAATCGTAGGTCAGATTCCGTGAATGAAAAGCAAAGCCATAGACGTAAAATTTCGCTCTTATTCTTTATATTGAAAAGTAAAGTGACCAATTTAAATATTGTTCGCATATTCGAAATGGATACGAAGCCCATACATACCAGTCTGAAAATTTATTCGTTTTTGACAGACAATAAATAAATAATAAATAACGCTCACAGGCACAAACTTTGTAATGATCCCAAGTAAGCCATAGGCTTTTTGTTATGGGAACCATTCAACAACGGTACAAACATATAACATCCATGACCGAACCAGGACTCAAAACCAGGACCCTGGTTTGTCCGGCGTGGGAATCATTATTCATTACACAAACCGGGTCGTCAATAACACCCAGATTGTTAATAACTTGTACTGTGTATTTGTATTATTAATATTAATTAATATATTTGCTTATACCTATTGGACCCCTATCTGGTCAACACAATCTATGAGGGATTTTCCGAAAGCCATTAAAAAATAAAAAGTAGTTCCTAATGTCTCGCGTTGACAAGGCAGGGGTCAGCGACCTTGCAGATAATAAAATAAAATAGTAAGAATTTGTGTTTAAGTAAACAGCAAAATATGAATGCGGATGCGTCTGACTCAGTGACATGCATTTTTGTTTACTTTTTACCTTTTTAGCCTAAAATTTTCGTCTTCGGACCCCTCTCTGGTGAACGCCATCTATCGCCGGTATGTTGAACTACGTTTACTAGCTGTTAGAAAACTCATTGAGAAATTAGGAACTAACTTTTTTTTTCTTCTGGAAAATCCCTCATTGGTCACTTGGTAGATTTTTGTAGATTTTAGCAGTAATTTTGGTAGATTCTCTAACGAAAAAGTTTAATCTGAGGAAAAAGTGGTCACGTTGTTGGCAACATTGCTGCTTAGTTTGTTCGAAGATAACATAGCATGTTGTTTTCTTTTTCCATGTTTTAATTAAACTTTAATTTACCGTTTGTCGTACTTCGTCTAGTGCTAGTGATTGTAAATAGTCAAAAACATGGGACAAAGCGTTCGATAAGTTAGTGTACATGCAGTGAAAAGTTTGGTTCGGACAAAGTTTGTAACTTGTGCTTGGGAGTGGCGGTGTTGTCATGTCTGAGACAAACTTGCGAGGACAAAGTTTGTAAAGCGAGCAGATACAGAGCGGAGAGCGTCGAGGAGTTATAATGGAGGCGAGCTACGTGGGTGAGTACGAGCGTGCGCGGAGTGGAGCGTGCAGGGGTGTGCAGGTGCGAGCGCGCCTGCATCTACCAGCACATCATTCCTTATCTTATCTAAAACTGTGTACAAACTTGTGATAACTGCAAACTCACATGTTTCTTGCTTCAATAAGATTATCCAACAGGGACACAGATCCAGCGTTCATTTTACTAACTAATGTAAGGAAGACCTCAAATATGGCCACAGAGAGGCTCGTGAGGTAATCATTGTATGTTCGGCATTGATTTACCAACTACTGGCCATGCAGGGCCGGATTATCCATTAGCCAGTGCAGGCAACTGCCTAGAGGCCCCACATCGTTAGTAGAAACTAGTGGTGTATTGCAGTAAAGTATGGAGCTTGCTTCGCTCGCTTTTGGTTTTTGTTGTTGTATTGAAGTTACCTACTCATACCTATTGCAGAATTATATCCAGATTATAGATCATATTGTGAATTTGTGATGCAAGCTAATCATATTGCAGTAAAATGTCGATTTGGATATAATTTGTTGTAACCTAGCGGCCCTGGGTAAAAATTATTGCTGCACCCTTGGAGCCAATGTCATATTTTTGCCCTGTCTCGGAAAAATCGTAGTTTTGGGGCTGCTCAGAACATCCTTCGTAATTTAGTAAAAAACGGCTCAGGTAACTATGAATAAAATTGCATTGTCGTAGAAAAATACATTTTAAGAAGCTCTTCTTGGTTCATGGCTGAGGGACGTGACCATCGTTCTGCCAGGCCACTCGATTTTGGGGCCGGTGTATGCTGGCCTGTAATGTTGTCTTGCAAATATTTTTTTCCACATTCCTTCATCTCGTATGCATGCACCTTCGACCTCTCTTTTTCTTCATACGGCCGGTGATTATGAGTTTTTCCAAACTATCTGATCTCTTGACCATATGCCATCCATTGGATGGAAGAACTACAATACTAGGGCGGTGCACTATTGTACCTATGATACTGAACAACTTTCCCTAAGAAAACTATAGGAAATTCACAAATTTTTGTTCGAGTTTTATATAATGTTCTGCAAAAATCCAATCTCTACTTTTGTAGTGATGTGATGATGATCAAAAGAGTGACTAATTCCAGAAAAAAGTTATAAGTCCAAATATCTCGAAAACCATGGCACTTTTACTGGACATGAAAGTCCATTTTTTGAACGAGTTTGAGGTACTCTATCAGCAGGTATAGGGTTATCCATTACTTACTGGACAGCCTGTATAATGTACCTACTTGTATGTACAGATGTTGTATAGTGTTAGCAGAACATGTAGATGACTTCTATTAACTAATTAGAGAGGGAGCGGTGACAGATGGCTGGACGGAGAGACAACAATGTACCTCATCAATTAAAAGATATAGCTCCTCCGTAGTCATGCTTGACATTATATGTACACACATACATAATGTATAGAAATAAACATGAAATGGTGTTTGTTTGTAAGCGCATCACTTTAGAACAGTTGGACAGTTCTAGAAAATTATACTTTAAATGTTCTTAATAGTCTGAATAAGGTAGGGAAAGAAAAAAAACGGCTAAGTGTGTGTCGGAAAAAAAGCATTGCAACGCATGTTAGTACTGTAATATTAGTTGCATCAATATTCAAATTATGAAACAACAATAAAGTGAAATAGAGCAGTGTGGGCGGACTCATCAATAGGGCAGCAAATAATTTATATTAGAAATGAGGTGAAGAAGTTGAAATTCTGTGGAATGTTGAAGGAACTGTTGCTATTGAATGTCATCAATGATTAGTAGTAAGTACATACTCAGTACGCCAGTCATGTAACATATAAAATAGACTATATTATTGCGCCTATGTAATGCGAGACTGTGATTCTCTGTTTCCTACAGCCAAACCATAAAATATGGTTTTGTAGGACTATAAGTAAAATATGTATGTATTTCAAACTTTTTATTAAATAAATAAAAAAAAATTGTTATTTATAATAATTGATGTTTTTTAGCGATAAGGCCGCCTTATTTGTACTGTATCTACTTGAAACTCTGTATCTAAATTAAATTGAGGTCAGTCGGGGCAAGTGCATCATACTTTTTGCACAGTTGACTTTCACAGTAAATATTTTTATTTTCATTATCTTTTGGCCATCAAATTGACTATTTTAAGATAGCATATTTAACTGGCAATATAAAAAACTGTATATTGTTGTAATCGGAAAGCTTTTCTAGGATATATGACGTCTTTTAGTAAACTATACCCTGATAGACGCACTTTCCCCGAGATGGGGACATGCCACATTAAACAGGGTTATTTTGAGTTTTTATACAATTCGTGAACTAAACAAGACAATACATTCAAAACTTTATTTCCATCTCTATTAAGTCTAATTTCGATGATTGACAAAGGAAAATGGAGAAAGTGCGCGATACTTTTACGGGTCAGTGGCAATCAACTTTTTTTTCTTAGAGCCTCAATACAGTATGCGATTTATCAACCTTCTTACGTTGACAATAGGTTGCCAATTAATGAACAATTCAAATTACAACTAAAACTAAGAGTCTACCCATCAAACTGAACAACTTTTACTATGAGAGCAAATCAATCGGAGCAAAAAAAAAATCTGCCGTTCCGTACTAAACTGCACCCGCCGCCGCTGCCTACTCGACTCAAATGTATGCAAAAGCTGATTTTTTTTGTTGCTCCGATTGGTTTGCTCCCATATTAAAAGTTGTTCAGCTTGATGGGTAGACTCTTAGTTTAAAAGGATGCCAATGATATCAATTTTACCCTGTATGGCATTTAAAGTAATGTAAGCTTGTTTTCATCACGTAAAACAATAATTAAATAATATTCTTCGACAATTTACTGGATCTCGGTCAACTTGAAACCCAAGTATAAATCAAAGGTATAAACGACACCGAAAATAAAACGGTGGGACTTCCATACTAAAAACTGGTCGTGACCTATGATCCAGAATGTATGAAACGTGTGCAAAACCGTTCAAAGAAATTTAATGGCGGCGGTGCAAGTTTCATATAACGTGTTTTGTAAGACAGTTGCGCGAGCCTGTTATAAATTAGACATGAGCGCCGATGATAAATCAGTCGGCGGCGGCGCCGTAGTATCTTATGTTGTCCAGGATCGTAAAAAACAAACTGTACATGTAGGGAAAATACCTTAAATAAGGTGGGTAGCGATTTTTTTTAAATTAAATATTTTATATTTTTAGATGTTGAAATCGAATATTTCAAACATATTAATTCTATAAAACATTAATATGAAGGTTGAGTAGGACCTTAATCATTCCACACACTAGTTTTTACTTCATCATCAGCCTGACTTCATCCTGTCGCTGCCCATTGTGGTCGGCCAAGTGCTAAGAGACGTTCCAGTTAGTGGTCTTCATACTACTCTAACTCCCCTTCGATACATAATTGACTATTTTTTTTTCAGGATTTTGTATTGCACATGGAATTTTATAGGTCTCTGGCTCAAATAGGAGTTTTGAAAAATTTTGTGTGCACTCTAGTTTATTATTTTATTGTAGCATTGCATGCAATCAGAATGCAGATACATTTTAAGCGAGCAAAGTTTATTTTTATTATCGTTCTATCAGGGTCATCAATATCTGCCAACCGCTCAAAGTAGGTTCGATAAAAACAGAGTAATATGTTTATTTGTTTATAGTAATTTAATAATAATTTAGCTTGAAACATTGCTATTTAAAGTAAATAGTTAGTAGGTTGGTTGGTAGTTGGTAGTTTAGTTTATTTATCTAAAGTATATTTGTTTGATTGTATGATTGCTATTTATTTCTCTAAGTTGTTTCTCAATAACGGCTATGTCTGAATAAATGCGTATACGACATCCGAGAACTGACGTTTTTGGGGAAATTAACTCGAACAGCTCAAGGTCGGCGCGCCGACCGCGCTGGTAGGCGGTATTTGGTATTTGTATACTAAGATTAGTTCCGGATTTGACGTTTGAAGGTGGTATATCGAAATATGTCTAGTTTTCGAAATTTTGAAGCTGGAGGCACTTACCCCGTAGTCTCGTAGAGGCACTTGCCCCGATTGACCTTGTATGTTTTGTTATGGTTTTTTGTTTTGTGAAATTGATATCATTTAGCATCCTTTTAAACTAAGAGTCTACCCATCAAACTAAACAACTTTTACCATTTAACTTTTACTATGGGCATAAACCGTTTGCAACAACTAAAAATCAGCTTTTCCATACTAAACTGCAAAGCCTACTCGACTTAAATATGTATGCTGATTTTTATTTTGCTCCGATCGGTTTGCTCCCATAGTAAAAGTTTGTTGACCATCGATTTGTACCGACCGATGGTACTATACAGGGTGTAAGGAAAAGTGTCTACCCATCAAAATTAACAACTTTTACTATGGGTACAAACCTGTCAGAACAAAAAAAAAGTATGTAGTTTAAAGGTTAATAATACTTTTCCTTACACCCTGTATAGTTGTCAAGTCATCATAATATAATATCTCTACTACCCGACCCCATAGAGGACGGCGTAACTTGTGTCAACGCCCCGTTGACAGAAGTCACGTGACGCTTTACGTCCGACCCCAACGAGCGCCTCGGAATTTTTGTTTAGTTATAATTTTAGTTAATACAGGGTGTTGGGGTATACAGTTGCATTACTTTGAGGGGTGATTGAAAACTATAGGAAATTCGGAATTTTTTTTCGAATTTTCATACAAACGTTCAATGAGCCGATTGCATTTAGTATGGAAAGTCCGAAATTTTTACGTGATTTTCCTAAAGGTTTCTAAGGGAAAGTTGTTTAGTATCATGAGAGTAATGCAACTGTTTACTTTAACACCCTGTATTAATGAAATTACCTTACTTTCCATCATAATTAATCATGGCAGATAGGAATTAATTCGGAGGCGACGCTATGTCGCGCTAGCTATGAATGTTAATTTAGGGATAGAAGCGCCCGCCGGCGCCGCCGCGCGCCTCTCTAGCCATAGCCAGTCAAAGAATTAGTGGGATGGTGTCATCATATTAATTGTCGTACAGTAACAGCGGTAAACATAGACCGACGGCGACGGTTATATCTGCGGAGCGGAGCACTGCCTCGGCTCAAGAGCGACTATTGCCTGACCTACTTAGTGGCTGCCTAACCTAGTCATGCGTTGCGCGCTGAAACGAGACTGGACCGAGTCTTATTTCAATCTACATTTCTACGTTGATCATATTTCAAAATCATCTTACCTAACCTACCTACAAAAATACTAAATAAGAAGCTATTCTGAAAGAGAAAGCATTATGAAATGTGGTTTTAGATAACAATGTTTGTTGTTTCAACTTTAAACTACATTGAGTTGCCCTCGGATAGTTACATACAATGTAATGTGCCTATTTTGTAAAAATTATCGTTAAATACATGGGGCAGCAAAATGTTTTGAGACTTCCGAAAAATTTCTTAAAAAAGGTTTACTAACAAATAAAATTATTGGATTTCTATTTTCATAAGCTTTCAATATCACACGATACCTTAATATTAATTTTTAGTCTTCCTGCCGCCTAAAACTGCCCCCAAAATAAAAAGACGCTTTTTTGAGTTCGTACAAGTGATTTGGTCATTAATTGTTATAAGTTTGTCTCAGCTACGGACTCTGAGATGTGACAGACGGACGGACGTACACACACCGAGGTCATTGTTTTACCATTTCTGGCCCGGAACACTAATAAAACGAGCGACAAGAATCCTCCAGCTGCAGGAGAATGTTCTTACGAGATTGTTCATAATTAATTTTAAAAAAATGGTAAGGGCAAGACAAGCAAAATGATTAGATGATTTTAACTATTTGTTACGCGGTTAACAAAATACCCTTCTTTGCAAAGGTTTGAGCAATAGGTACCTACGGTAATAACAAATTATTTCCACACGATAGTGCACGAGAAAGATGATACTTTGAACCAACAATTTTTTTGTGTTAGTGTCAGCGCTGCTGGCGAGCTAAATGCCAAGGCCGCGTGATAAGGTTTGCCTTACTACGAGATTGTATTCTAAGTGCAAGAGATCCATCTACTTGTCAGCGCGGAGTAGTGTGAGACGCGGTGCGGGTGAGTAGGTGGGTAGGTGGGTAGGGGAGGGGAGGGTGGGGTCTGCCTATGTAATGAAGAGAAATTAGTGACTCGCGCCTATACCGCGACACCGGCATCGGCACCGGCGCGCGGCGGTGCGGCGGCGGCGGCGGCCTGGCCGCGCTACACGCATCATTATAGGCGATCGGCTTTGCTGGGGAGCACATATTGATAGTGTCGTAAATAAGCTTAGAGCAATTCTAGCAAAATTCCACATTATTAAATATAAAGTACCATACAGTGTCCTTAGAAGTTTGTATGTTGCATTAGGAGAATCAATTATATCTTACGGGCTCTCGAACTACGGTCGAACGTACAAAACTTATCTGGACAAAATCTACACACTAAAGTTGAGACTCATTAAACAAATAGTAGGTACCGCCAAATTTTTACCATGATTTGTTTAAACACTGTGAGTTGATACCTGTAGTTACCTGTGATTACTAGTAGAACAATACCATCGCGAAGAACTGAGGATTCCCGTGCATCACACCAAAAACACGATAAGTGTCGCCTACAAACGCTTAATGACTCCACCGGCGATAAATACTTACGGACAACAAACCACACCCTTCATCATACCTAGACTTCTGAACAACTTGCCCGCAGAAATAAGTATACCTTACCACTATATATTAAATTTCAATCACACACGCGGAATGCTCGCCGCTGCGCTGCTGTTCCGCTGTTCGCCCGCGCGTTACACTTACCATTACCAACCTATTTGGTGAAATTATTGATATCATAAGCATCCTTAACCCATCCATCTGAACAACTTTTACTGTATGGGAGCAAACCGATCAGAGCAAAAATAAAATCAGCTGTTCCATACTAACTGCCTACTCGACTCTATTGTATGCAACAGCAGATTTTTTTTTGCTCCCATAGTAAAAGTTGTTCAGTTTGATGGGAAGACTCTTAAATGCTAATGATATCAATTTCACTCTGTATACTAGATTTTTCCCGCGACTTCATCTGCACCGATTCGAGTTATCGCAGCGAAATGATATACCAGATTTTAAGTCTAATCATAAACTTTCAGACACAAAAAGTTTCATCGAAATCGGTTCAGTAGTTTGCGCGTGATGCTCAAGCAACCAAATTTCAAATTGTACAAAATTTACCCCTTCATCATCATCTTAGCAGATGAACGTCCACTGCTGGACATATATGCCTCCCCCAAGCATCGCCATAGCGACCGATCCTGCGCTGCCCTCATCCAACGGGTTCCCGCCGCCTTCACCAGGTCGTCGGTCCACCGTGTGAGGGGCCTAACTACGCTGCGCTTTCCGGTACGCGGTCGCCACTCGAAAACTTTTCCCCTTAGTGCCCCTTATTTACTTTTTTGCGCCTTAGTGGATCCTAACCCGCGACCCTCAGCAGGCAGGTTCACTACCAATTCGGGACTCTTGATGAAGACTTGTAAATGTCTGTTAAATGCTACTAGATTTTGCTTTTAAAGTTTATCGTTTCGCCGGCAGGGCCGTAGGACTGGATTGAAGGTAGGGCATAGGAGGTTTAAGGTAGGGCGGAAACAAAAGGCTGGTTGTTTGGATGAGTAACATAATCCAGTCTCTGTGAAATTATCTCTCCAGGAAAAAAAAGAACACACCAAGACGATGGTGATACTGAGTTCCATAAGCCTACCTATCCTCAAAACACAATTTAAAGGCTGGAACGAGCAAAGCGAGCTTGAAATATCACACTCCTTGGAGTTCTTGGAATTCTTCCAAATCTCTTCATATTTTCTCGCTGATTCTTCTTTATTCGGCTCCTGAATGGCCAAAATGTGGAGCGTGGACTGTAGTTTCCCGTTCTGCGTTTCGGGTTCTTCAAATAAAATGCCGATGAATCTTGATTCAAAATTTAATTCAAGATAAATTTTTTTTGCGATCCTACCGCCATCGCCATCGCCATACACATCATGACCGGTTCTTACCGTACCGTATGTAGTACTATATGCTCTTTCTTAATATGAATCGAAATCGCGAAAAAGATATTACATCTTTAAAATTTTTCCCTAGGGAGATTTATCGATCCAATTCCAATGTGAGTGGAACAGTGGAGAGAGGGCGTCCAAGGAGAACATACCACGACCAAATAAATGGTCTTCTCCGAAAAGGACAAGTGCGTAGGTAGTGCGTAGCACCCTCAACCGACGGAAGTGCATGAAGAGATGTATGAAAATGGATGTGGCGAGAGTATGTCAGAATCGTAGTGTGTGACGAGCCGTTGTCTCTGCCTACCCCTGTGGGATAGTGGCGTGAGTATATGTGTGTAAATTTTTTCAATTCGTATGAAATGACAGCTAAGTGGCCAAGGTGTGACTGGAGACTGTGACTGGGAAGGCTAAGGGAGGGGCCGAAATGATAATGATGATAACGAAGGTCGGGAGCTCGCACAATGCGGCAGTAAAGTGCGGCGGAGCGCGACGCGGGCCGCGGGTCGCGGGTCGCGGCGACTTCAGTACCGCCCCGACCCCGACCCCGACCCGAGTGCCGCGCGAGGCTTGGATACAAGTACTCCGGTAATCAGTCGATATCTATACAGTGTCCCGGAATGATCGCGCTCCTGAAGACCTGTGAGGCGCTCATCAGTCTGACCCGCGACGATGGCAGCGGGGGTGAAGGGGGCGCGGCCGAGGTCCTCCGTGAGCTTCACCACCAAATCAAACCACATTATTTGATCAAAATTATTGTGCACTGCCACTGCTTTGTGAAGTGTCATGGTCGTAGTGTAGAATAATATAAAAGATACGGCCAGAAACTCTAAAACAACATTATCCTGTACTACTTTACCTTATCCTGTCTGTTCATTAATTTTTTACGTTTACTCCATCTATACTACTATAATCCACCTCATACTAACCAGCTCTCATCTTCTTTACATAATACATATTATGTTTCGTTCCGTCAGTAATGAAAAAGTGCGACTTGTGTAAGACAAATATCTACCTAGTTCTAGAGAAAGATCAACATCAACGATATTAGATAATCGTAGGTACCTACTACCTAGGTATAATATTTGTTTTTTGTGTGTTACAGACGAACGAGAAGATGTCCAAAAGAAGACGTTTACCAAGTGGATAAACTCGCAGCTAGTGAAGGTTAGTTCACAAGTGGGCCGTCGAGTCGGCTGGGCTGTCATGTCTTGCTACTCGTTCCACACACGTACACGTACACGCTTGCACGAGCTAAGACCTAGCGCCTGCCTATTGCCTACTGCACATCGACTCTTATTTATAGAGTAATGAACAAGTAACAAGTTTACAACAGTATTTCAAGTGGCGAGGGGCTCACTCTCACGTCACACTGGTCAGAATTTCGGTACTAGTGAAACGTGGATATTCTGACGTTTCAGAATATCTCTGACTACTCCCTCGGGGAAAATAATCGTGAGCATATGCATGCAGTGTGAACAAGTAACAATTATTTTATACATTAGTAAATGTACAGCGAGCTCGCCTAAGCTCGCGCGAGCGTGTGGAGGCAGCATTATAGTTTAGCAAATAGGTACAATACACAATAGAATATGGTTATAATACCTATAGGTACATCTTTATTAAAACAAAAAAATATGAAATTCAGTATAGTACAGTATGTTCCTCGTAGTTGGTGGTCATAGCAACGTTTGGAAACTCCCTAGAGATAACTTTGCAACTAAATTTCTAGCTGTGTCTACATAATGTGGAAGGATGTACCTACATTGAAAATAATTGCAAATATAAGTATTATACGTTATGTAATGCATTGAGATCATTTTTAGGCTTCCGAACCTCAAAAAGGAAAAACGGAATCCATATAAGATCACTCTCGTGTCCGTCCGTCCGTCTGTCACAGCCACTTTTCTCCGCAACCATGAATGCTAGCGCCTTGAAATTCAGCATAGCGGTCAATCATGCTAACCCAAATAATAAAAATTAAAAAAATATTTTTTTTTCATAACTTTTAATGACCAAAAACGGACAACTTTAAAAAAAAGTTTTCCAATCATGTCGAGTGGGGTATCATTTGAAAGGGCTTTGTAAGTAGATTTCGTATTGGTAGTTTGTTTTACTAAGTGATGCGTAGTTATTCATTTGTAAGCCCGACTACACGAAAATTTTTGGTTTAAAAAAATACAATTCCAACAAACTTAAGTTTGTAGTTGATGTTTTCAGTTGATGCTACGCTCATTAACTAAACACCAAACTTTTCATATTACATTTTGAATAGAATCCATGAAATTAACACCAGTTTAAGTCATGAAAATGAACAAAGATCTAAAAATTACCCTTTTTTCGATGAATTCCACTCCATCGGGAAGTTTTGTCATTAATTTCTTTCGTCACAGTTTTTTGCTTAAACCACTATCTAATGGACGTACATCTGTAGAATCAGAATAAATCTATGTTATACCACCGCACCCGCATTCTTCCATGTAATAATACAAATGTTTAAATGTTTAAGTTTGTCGATGTTCAGATGGTAAGTATGTTTCGTACGGATTCATGCAAGAACAAGTGGTAGTAGTATATTACATTCTGAGTATTCCTGAGGTGGCATAAAAGGTACTTAAGATATGCGGGAAAAGGGAATAACTAATCATTTAAATGTTTTCGAGAAGTTATTATAACATAATTCTAATTCTATTTTGAAGATTATGGCTCCATCGATCGGTTTGTCGATGATTCTGCCAATGTTAAAGTTGAGAGACACGCGTTTCTATTTGTTGATTGACCGGTTATTAAAATCTTCTTCCGCGGTAACATAGTATAAGTTTATGATTATAACAGTAATTTGGACAGCTTGAATGAGTGCATGTGAGATCCGATTCACAATGCAGGAAACTGAAAAATCCATAACACGTAATTTATAGCAAACTTGAATACGTTATTGAAAAAGAAAATCCTAAAATTTGAAGGTAAAGGATAAGAGAAGTACGAAAAGTGACTAAGTAATAAGCCACATCAAATGCGACGGATCAATATGGATTGAAAAAATGTTTTTCTTAAATTAAATATTTTTCAACATAATGATTAGGACAAATCGGAACTAAATCTTTGAACGTCAATCATACGTCAATAACCCGCCTCATTTTTCCCTTGTCTGGTTAAACACATAATTGTAGCTTTTAACGTCTAGACATACGGCATATTTTTCTTTGTCAATGTTCTGTCACTGACCAATCCATTTTGACATCTGGAATAATATTTTATTTTTTGTACAATTCAAGGTAAAGGGTTTAATATCCCATACAACCGATGTCTGCAATAAAGTTATCTCATTTATAGCAATTAAAACGTAGGTGTTCGACGTTTTGACGCTTCTTTGGAGTTTTTGGAGACAATCGAAACACGCAGGAAACACAGAGAAGTCCACAGGAAAGAGGTGAACCGACCGCTGTGCCGCGCTACAAATGACGGAACACTTTTCCTGTTTACGACCCAGACACCATCATATTTCACTGAACTGTATATTGTTCACTTGCACGACACTTTGTTACGCAAAATAACACCAATTTTACGAACCAAAATTCACTATAAACAATAAAAATTCGACAAAATATGTGGACTCCAAACGTAGCTAACGGATCCCCGCCAAAAAACTCATCTGGAATCGTATTTCAAAAAGTTAGCATAGGTGTACCTATCTTCTATGTTAGATTATGGTTAGATTGAATGAGATTGCAACGCATAAACTTCTTGGTCAACTTAAAATACAAGCGGTAGTCAATAGAGGGTGTTAGGTGTACCCATAAACTTAATATTACTACCGTAAGGCCCGCTTGCGCCACGCAGGGTTATCGCTATTAACTCGGAACTAGACGCTACTTTGGAATTAAATTATAATTATGTCTTGCACCATCCTGTTTTAGGGGCTAAACTTGTGTTATATTTAAACCACCGATGTGGTAGGTTTAAGTCACTAAACTACGTGATAAATGTCATAATTGAGGCAACAGCTGTTTTTACAGTTTTGTTGTAGGCTCTTGCAACTCTCTAACAAAAAAATGTTATAATTAACGCGCACCGACGCCATTTAATTCCTTCGAACGGTTGCACACGTTTCATACATTCTAAGTGCTTACTAATAAGTTTAGTGTTTATGTTAACTACTTTGTGGAGAGAATAAAAACATTTTTATTATTATTATTAGTATTATTATTATTCTGGATAATCGGTCACGATCAGTTTTTAGTATGGAGGTGCCGACTTTTTGATAAATATTACTTATTATTTAATAATATTAGACACTAGTGTCTAGTACGATTTAACTAGTGTAAATAGAATCTAACATTATCAATCAATAATATCGACGACCCGGTTCGTGTAATGCTTACCATGCCGGACTGCCAAAGCAGGGTCCTGGGTTCGAATCCCGGTTCGGTCACGGATGTTATATGTTTGTGCCATTATTGCATGGTTTCCATAATAAAAAGCTTGCTTGTATCATTACAATGTATGTGCCTGTAAGCGTTATTATTATTAATTATTAGTAATAAGGTCCGCCGCATACATACGGAATTCCGAATCGGGATTACGATTTCGTATGCATTTCCCCTCTCCATAATTCCGTTCGGTATCCAATATGTCAAAATCACAAACCTGATTCGGAATTCCGTATATTGTGTGACAGGTGTAAGAGTCTTTAAGGCCAGGCCACACAGAGGCAGTTTTGCGGGAAAGCGGGCCCTAGGCGGATCTGCGGGAAGCGAATATCTCCGGACCCGCGCGTATTTCTGTGTGGTAGGGTACATACGAACTCGAACATTGACACCACACCACACTATACACAACAAAACACACAGAAAACCGAGCGGGTCCGGAGATATTCGCTTCCCGCAGGTCCGCCTCCGGCCCACTTTCCCGCAAAACCGCCTCTGTGTGGCCTGACCTTTAACGTGCTCTCCTGCGAAATAGCAAAAAGTTAGCTACGATGTGGCTAAAGTAGTTCGGAGACTTTTCTCAACTGTTCATACTGACAGGTACTAGGATATTAATAGTGGTGCGTACCAGAGAGTGATAGGCTGGGTTGTTGCAGAATGGCAAGCCGCTGGTGGAGGATCTGTTCCGGGACCTGCGCGACGGCGAGGTGCTGCTGTCCCTGCTCGAGATTCTCACCGCCCAGCAATACGTAATATACTGCTCACTATATACTACCACTCCACCACCGGTCTAATGGTTAAGAGCATTGGGCTCTCGACACGGAGGTCGTGGGTTCGATTCCCACGGGCGACACCTTGTGTTATGTCACTTTGTGCGCTTTTCCCCAGTTGGTTAGGATATTGCAAGCTGAATCACCTGATTGTCTGAAAAGAAAAATGATTCCGTGCTTCGGATGGCACGTTAAGCTGTTGGGCACGGCTACTATCTCTGGTGGTAGTAGTCGTTACATAAAAACCACGTCAGAGGCCGAAAGGCGGTCTGAAAAAAATCTGACGCCAGGGCTCTGCCCACACGATAAGAAGAAGACTATATATTGTGTATCATCATCATCATATCAGCCGATAGACGTCCACATATCCACATTGAATGTGTGTTCTCAAAGGATGCTGCTGCCCATCCTTCGGTAGATCTCTTAGTCGCCTTTTACGACACCCCCGGGAGGAAATGGGGTGGTGCTATTCTTAGCCGACACCACACGGACAGATATAAATGACATCTATAGATGTATATAATTAATCAAATAAATAAATATGGCAGCGAATGTTGGGTATTGTATGGAAGAACAGAAGAGGAATGAATCTAGAATAAATGCTGTCTAACCGCTTTCTTTACGCAGTATCTGCAGTGTGACTGAAGGAAGGAATAAAGAAAGATGTGGATTGAAATGTAAGACGATTTAGTGACAAGGATTGAAAAGGGAATGCTGAGATGGTTTGGTTCGGTAGTTGACAGACGTATGAAACATTGTCTATACCTATGGTACAGACCGAATTGGCAACGTACTTAAGGAGGGTCACATCAAATTTACTCGAAAACGACTTATGACTGTGGAAAAGGCAAAAGAGGTGTGTCAGGGTCGTAGCTGATGGCGTTCAATTGTCTCTGCCCACCCCAATGGGACACAGGCATAAGTATATGTATGATTTATTATATAGTCACACACGGACATTCCTTGGCCATTGTTTCTTCAAAGGATTTTGTTCGGATCGTGCTCCGTACAAAACGAAGTTAGTAACTAATATGGTATATTTAGGGTCTATCTATTTATTATAATCGCGCTATCTATATATTATAATGTGAATGTAAAGGTACAAGTTCGTAGCTAACTGCACGCAACAGCAGCAAGCGACGTGTCGCCGCGATACTACAGTGGTGTTTTATGTAAAATGTATTTCTAAGAAATACCCTCCGTAGCTAGCGACACGTCCTTTTCATATAACAAACCAGTAGGCCTACCATGAGTTAACACTGTAGCAACTGAAAAACAAACAAAAAAACTACTGAAATAACAACAGTTTTTGTATTGAATACCGTACAGCGCTCCTAGTGGATACGTTGAGAACTAATTCTGTCATACAAAATTGGCACCGCAACTACAGTAGTAACGTACAGTGAAAACTCATGGCAGATGTCTCGGCTAGACGTCGCCTGCTGCTGCTGCGTGCAGTCGGCTACGAACTTGTACATTGATAACGCAACTTGGTATGTATATAGAAGCGCGAGCGCGGCCGCATGCGGGTGCACCAGGTGACGAACGTGGAGGCGGCGCTGGAGGTGGCGCGCGCGAGCGGCGTGAAGCTGGTTAACATCAGCGCGGCGGACGTCGTCGACGCGAACCCCAAGCTCACGCTCGGCCTCGTCTGGAGCATCATCCTGCACTGGCAGGTCCACTACCACCTCAAGGACCTCATGTCCGAGCTGCACCACACCAACCTCGAGCGCACGCTGCTCGCCTGGTGCCGCGCTCACACACAGGTATTAGTATAAACTTGACAACGACCAATAATATCGATATTAAAAATACCTAACAAGCTGCAGTTCTTCGCTACGAAATTCCCATACAAACTTGTATCTTCCTTTTTATAAATATCCAAGCTATAAATGACCCACGTGGTAAATGATCGTGCACTCAGCACCGGCACCGTTTCCCGGTGAAATTGTAGAACTCCATAGGTTTCCATATAGGTCCACCTTGACCTCGAAATTTAAACCTCCCCGGACCCAAGCAGAAAGATAAAAAATGCCACACGATATGATGATCCATTGTAAATTTTAAGTTGTTGGTTTTTGTAGTTCTTATTAAATATCCTGTGTAAGTTGTCCTAAACACTGGATAGATCTCGCGTAGGAAATAAATCTGCAGCTACATAGTATACCATGTATTTGAAGGTTGAAGAATATAAAAAGTTTCTAACACGAAATATAACACTGGGTCGAAGTGTTGTTGGCTTGCCAGCCCCCTCAACAAGATAAGATAAGATACTATTCTTAGGCCCGCTTGCGCTTAGCAGGGTTATCGTTATTAACTCGGAACTAGACGCTAATTTGGAATTAAATTATAATTATGTCTTGCACCATCCTGTTTTAGGGGCTAAATTTATATTTAAACCGCCGATATGGTAGGTTTAAGTCACAAAACTACGTGCTAAATGTCAAAATTGAGGCAACAGCTGTTTTTACAGTTTTCTTGTAGGCTCTTGCAACTCTCTAACAAAAAAAATTATATGAAACGTGCACCGCGCCATTTAATTCCTTTGAACGGTTGCACACGTTTCATACATTCTGGATAATGGGTCACGACCAGTTTTTAGTATGGAAGTCCCGACTCATAACGTAGTGTGTTACATGCTCTTTGATAACATGAATGAACGATGAAAACGAAATGTCATTGCCAAAATAAAACAAAAGAGACAGACAAATACAAAGAGATGCAGTGTGAAAGAGACGTGCATATATTATGTTCATTCATCATTCACTTTTCATATTTTGTCGGATTACATAAACTCTATGGTCATTTAGGATGTTGCCAGCGAAAAACAGAGAACTGTCAGGTTAGTTAACTATGAACTAGTTTTCATTGGCGCAAGACTATCTTCGATAACACTCGTTCAATCTTTAGGTCGGTGCTACTAAAGACGGGGTTACTCATTTTAACCCAGCATTTGGCGCAAGTGGGCCTTACCTGTGTGATGTTGAACAAGTAAAACCAAACTTAGATAATAATGATCTTCTTTTAATATTTTTCTATCAACAACACACCTTTTTATTAGTTAACTAGAGACCCGCCCCGGCTTCGCATGGGTCAAAGCTGATATATAAACCTTCCTCTTGAATCTCTCTATCTATTAAAAAAACCACATCAAAATCCGTTTCGTAGTTTTGAAGATCTAAGCATGCATAGGGGCAGACAGACAGACAGCGGGAAGCGACTTTGTTTTATACTATGTAGTGATTTCTCAGCGGATTTGCAAAATACTCGCATGGTCCGTCCATCTCGCCATAGTGGCATAGTGGCATAGTGGCGCCGTGTAGAGTAATACAAAAATTCACTAAAGTGGGTCCAAGATAGCTTTAAGCTTTTTAAGAGTGATTATTTTAGTTTCTAAAAATGTTTGAGCCGTAAAAACTTTAATTTTAAATGAATGCTTATTCATCTTGTATACTTTTAGTGTAGCTATTAAATTACGTCTCAAAAATTCTCAAAGAGTAAAATAAAATTTCTAAAATCGCCTGTTAAAGTCGCGAAGCTATCTTGGACGAACTTTAGATTACAATTGTTCTGCATTTGAATGCAGTCATTATACGCGACGTAATGTATTAGAATGTATGGGAAGTGGTCGTCGTTCTTTAGAACGTGGTACTGGTAGGTATATAGGGCTATTTTAAATTAGTTGGCGAAACTGAACCAGAATCAGAACTTTATTTGTGAGAACATAGGTACATTCTGATGACATGATGAATACAATGGTTCTAATGTTCTACCACACAGGGAATACAAAATATTAATAAATTGAAGCTAGTCTCATACAATTTTAAAATGTTATGAAAAGAAAAGAAATATACAAAATGTCATGCGAGATCCAAAAAAATTATCCATGAGTAGTCGCTGATAAGTGGTCAATGTGAATGTTACTTGGCAGGGCACTTGTTAATGATAACAGATTGCATTATCCATGTTTGTAATAGGTATTTATGATCAACAAAATTATTACTATCGTACGTACCTAAAGGCTGCAGAGCGTGGGGCGCGGGCGGACATTGACCTCAGAATCATATGATTGGGCGGCGGGTCATTATCACGCAATTGTACTTAGTAACAGATCAGAGAAGGGAACGAAAATGCGGACAAATTGGCCAGAAGGGGGACAGAAAACCACTTCATAGGCCCTGAACCCTTTTTCGGCATCCCTAAAAGTCTAATCCGGGAAGATTTGAATAAGTATAGCTATAAGGAGGCAATTAAGACATGGAGAAATGCTCCAGACCTAAATCACCCCAAAGCACTTATCAAAGGGTATAATCGTAAACATACGAACGGCCTACTAGCTCTTAAAAAAGACTACTTATGTACAATAGTGAGATCACTCACAGGTCACTGCAAACTAAACAAACACATGTACACCTTGAAACTAAGCGACTCCACCTGCTGCAGGTTCTGCGGGTAGGACATGGAAACTCCTCTGCACATTATCTGCGATTGTGGTCCATTAATGTACAAACGAAGTATTCACCTTGGCAGACAGGTACTGACTCCAGATGAGATACAAGAACTCCCTGTTAAAAACCTACTGCGATACCTAACTGCTCTAGGGATTAATAGGGAACTGTAGAAGGGGCGTTCATAAAAGATCAGCGATGGTGGAGTGGCACAGACGTAAATCTGTTAAGGCCCCAATCACCCAATAATAATCGTTTCCGACTTGCCTTTACTGGCCGGTCGGAGTGGACCCCAAGAGGATCAGATCCCCCACCTCTGTGCTTGCCTTAATTGGCCGGCCTTAGGTTGGAGTCGCAAGAGCTATATGCTCGAAGAGTGGATGTGTTGCGTAAGTGGCGAGTGGGCACCTGATTAGCCGTTGGAGACTGAAATGATGGTCGTTTAAAGTCCAGAAGCACCTCTCCACTCTAAGCCGCTCAGAAAATGTTGCCACCTTGTCATTCCGTGCGAGCGGCCGTTTTCGGGGGCCCAAGGGCTGTGTGCGCACTATAAAAGATCGCGTTTCGCCAACTAATTAGATTTAACCTTATATAGTAGTTGTGTTGTGTTGTGTTACAGAACTACACGGGTGTGAACGTGCGCAACTTCACGTCGTCGTGGTCGGACGGGCTGGCGTTCAACGCGCTGCTGCACCGCTGGCGGCCGCAGCTGTTCGACTACGCGGCCGTGCTGCGCCGCGCGCCCGCCGCGCGCCTCGACCACGCCTTCAGCCTCGCACACCACCACCTCAACATAGACCGGCTGCTCGACCCCGAGGGTACGTACCCCGTACCCGCGTGCCACCCATCGTAGACAGGGTCCCTATTATTATATAATAGTACGAGCGTTAACCCGCGACTTTATCCGCACAAATTATATACCACATTTTAAGTCAGATAATAAGCTATCAAACAAAAAAGTTTCATCAAAATCGGTTCAGTAGTTTTTGCGTGATGCTCGTTCAAACAAACAAGCGCACAAACAAACAGACAGACAAAAAATCCAAAAATTGGTGATATGGAATCAGGGATACCTAAAAACCATATAGTAACTTTTTTTTTACCACCGATGAATCCCAAATGAACACCCAGTGGAACTCCAATGAACCGCCAATGACTGATAGACACGTAATGTACCCCTCAAGCACAGAGTAGGTAATAATATACATATACTATTAATCTGCTATATATTATGAATTATTATAATATATTATGAATCTGCCTAACGATTAACTTTTGCCAGTGGCGCAAGCCCTGACTTACTAGTTGGTTAAATCAACAAGACATTGAAGTTACGTTGAATGCGTCGTCTATCGCGCGAGTTTTTTTTACTACAGGGTGTAACTAGTAATACGTACTATACATATCAACACCCTAGTAATACATGCTTCAGGCCATCAAACTGAACAACTTTTACTATGGAGCCGACATTGATTGAAAATTGTCAGCATATTAAGTTGGACCCTGTATAATTCGGACTTTGGTGCCGCTCATTGGAAGACGTTTCCTTTTACACTTAGAGGAGCTGGTGTATGTGTATGTGTATATGTGAGTGAGGCAAGATGTTTGTGCTCGCAGACGTGAACACGCCGAACCCGGACAAGAAGTGCATCATGATGTACCTGATGTGCCTGTTCCAAGCGCTGCCGCACGCCGGCGAGGACGTGGCCGAGCTGGACGCGCGCTCCGACCACGACGAGCACGAGAACGAGCACGAGCACGCGCACGACCTCGCCGTACCCGAGGTTACCTCTCATTACATTCATGGGCATTTGTCTGTCTTACACACTTTGATTACAGTTTATAGTGGCTGTTGATTTATTCTTATTGCAATGCAAATAATTTATTCCTTTAGTTATGAGTATGATGAAATGACAAAAATGTTGTTACAGTACTTTGTATGTACACTTTTGGTAAGGTTCCGTACCCAAAGGGTAAAAACGAGACCCTATTACTGAGACTACTGTCGGTCTGTCACCAGGCTGTATCTCATGAACCGTGATAGGAAGACAGTTGAAATGTTCAGAGATGATATATTTCTGTTGTTGTTATAACAACAAATACTAAAAACGGAATAAAATAAATATTTAAGGGAGGCTCTCATACAACAAACGTGTTTTGTATTGCCGTTTTTTGCTCGATAATGGTACGGAATCTTTCGTACGCAACGAAACACTAAGTTTGTCATCAAATATTGGGTGATTGTTATAGGGCAAAAAGTTATGGACAAAAAAAAGGTGAGATTGCATTCTTTTGGTTTATATTGTTTTCGATAAAATATAATTATGTGTAAAATAGTTTATTGAACTTTACATATTATGGTTTAATAATTTTGTTCGTATTCTCGAAGGGATAAGTTATAGTTCAGGGTGCGTCCCGATTTTCGTTTTTATGGTTATAAACACAACATTATAAGAGGGGTTAGAAATGCAAAGTAGCGCTTTTGCTTCGGAGACGGCGGTCGCCACTTGTCTTCCCGCTCACGCTGCTACAATTACTCATGCCCTCTCACTCGCACCACGACGCGCGCCTCATGGTGTTATGCAAATCATTGCATAACCTGTGGCGACACGTTTCACGCCTACTTTGCACTTCTAACCCCTCTTATAATGTTCTGTGGTTATAAACGCACAATTGTAAATATATCCTTAGTTGTTATGAGAAGAGAAGAGAAGAGAAGACAAGGTGACTAGTTGTAATAATAAGTGTTGTGTGTATGTAATGTGTAGAGCGAGGCGCGCAGCCGGCCGGTGTCCGGCGCGACGAGCGCGTCCGCGGAGCTGGGCGGGTACGGCGCCGCGCTCGAGGACGTGCTGGCCTGGCTGCTCGAGGCGGAGGAGCGCCTCGCCGCCCAGCCGCCCCTCCCCGCGCCCGCGCCAGCGCCCGCGCCCGCGCCCGCGCCTGACGACGCCCCCTCCGCGCCCGACACCGAAGCGCTGCACCATCTCAAGGAACACTTCCACACCCACGAGGTACCCCCATCCCCCAACCCCACCTACCGTACCTAACCGATATACTACAGGGTGAAATTGATATCATTAGCATCCTTTCAAACTAAGAGTCTACCCATCGAACTTAACAACTTTTACTATGGGAGCAAACCAATCGGAGCAAAAAACAAAATCTGCTGTTGTATACATTTGAGAAACGAACTTGCGCGTCGACATTACAGTGTAGTATGGAACAGCAGATTTTTTATTTGCTCCGATCGGTTTGCTCCCATCGTAAAAGTTGTTAAGTTTGATGGGTAGACTCTTTAGTTTAAAAGGATGCTAATGATATCAATTCCACCCTGTATACAGGGTGGAAAGTTAAAATGGGACACAAAGGGCAGCTACCAGAAGCATTACAGCTACAAGAAAACGTTCTAAGGAGACTAACCCTAACTTTTGGAGCATCTTACTTTTGTATTCACAGATTTTGAAAAAAATTTACAGTTCTTTACTACTGTCCTTCCTACCACATTTATGCAGATGATCTCCAAATCTAGACTCAGTCGTCCGTAGATAACCTTCCCGACCAACAATGATCTAGCAGGTATTTTGGAGTGGAGTAGTAATTATGGTCTTAATATTAACCCCGACAAAACCCAAGTAGTCGTCATCGGTAGCCCATGGTATATATTGAGAGTTGACTGGCCGTCGCTGCCACAAGTTATATTTAATGGGATTCGTGTCCCATTCAGTAGCAAAGTAAAAACCTTGGTATATTTATTGACTCAACAAAAATAAAAATACTGAATTTCGCGAGAGTGTGACGTCTGTTTCCTGGCGATTGGGATGTCACTTCACATTGCTTGTCTCTGTCGCGTGAGATGGCGTCGGTTGTCGCGTGTACAATCGACAAGAAAGTACTAACACTCGGTTGGAGAAACGCTCATTCTCTAATGATTTTATTCTCTTATGATGGGTACTTGCGCAAGCTACTGTGCATCGTCTGCAACTGATCGTTAATTATACAATCATGCATATCGACGCCTTAGAGTGAAGAACTCGTAAGTGCAAAAGACAATTTTTCAGTTGAAAGAAAAAACTGCGTCCCATAAATATTTTTGTGAGTTCGGGAGTATTTTCGAGGTTCTTATTACACGCTATAGGTGGCATCACGAGTATCGGATTATTGTTTTAGTGAAATCAGGACACGGTTTGTGAGATTTTCTTTCCAGAAACGTACTAATAAAAGTACCAAAATTGAATTTCCGAGGTGTTCACTCTAAGGCGAGGTTATAGCATGTGTATGTGTATGTGTATGTGTATGTGTAAGAGTACGTGTATGTGGGCAGCGGTTCCTGCTGGAGCTGTCGGAGCAGCAGGCGCGGGTGGGGGCGGTGCTGGAGCAGGGGGCGCGGCTGGTGGGGGAGGGGGGGCTGGCGCGCGAGGAGGCGCAGGAGGTGCGGCTGCAGGTGCGCCTGCTCAACCAGCGCTGGGAGCTGCTGCGAACGCGCGCCATGCGGCGCCAGGCCGACGTGCACGCCGCCCTCATGCACAGGCAGCAGCACTGCCTCAAACACTTCCGGTATCAACTTAACCTAACCTAACTTATTACTCACTTCTACCTACTTACTCGCCACTCTAAAACTTATACATCATTCATTTCATCAGTCATTTTACATTTATTAGACCTCCCATAGAAAATCGATCGGTCGATCCGCAGATCTACATTTTCGAAACAAAGACAATACGAATTAATAAAAATTTCATAATTATCTTTTTTAAGGAATGCCTGAAAAAAACTTTGTATACAAAAACACTCCTTTTCAAATATCCGTCTGACGTGACGTCAGTGTGGTACTAAGTAAATAAGTAGTATAGTATGGTGGAGGTGATGGTACGTACTATGTGTGATGTTTAGTGAAGTGTGCACGTGGAATGTCTCTGCAGAGGCTGGTTGACTTGCACGGAGGACCGCATGTCGCTGACGGCGGGGCTGGGCGCGCGCGCGCGGCTCGCGGCGGTGCGCGCGCTGCACGCCGACCTGCGCCGCCAGCAGCCGCTCGTGGACGCGCTCGCCGACTGCGTCGTGGTCGTCGACGCCGACGCCGACACCGATGCCGACGCCGGTACGCACTACCTACCGACACCTACCCGCCGAGACGAGACGAGACGAGACGAACACTCGACAACTCATTATTCATTCACTTTTAGTATTACATTAGCACCGGTCTTTTTTCATTAAATGATCGAAAAACGACACAAATCACCTTATACACTCTTTAAAATAGTATTTCATTCATACATCTGCACTGCAACGAGTCAATTTCTTTGTTAAAATGTTCATTTCTCGCTCAACGTAGCGCTCCTACAAACCGACTCTGTATACAGAGTTCTATAAATTAAATGAGTGTGAACTACGAATAAATAGAGTGTGAAGGAGATAATCCACTACGGCGCGATACGTGAAACGAAAAATTTGAACTATAAAATTTGCCTAAATGTAGCGGTGCTCCTCGCGATGTTGTCGAACCTTGCAAGCCGGTCGGTGATTCCCCGATTCCGACCACGCTCTTGCCGATTTTGTCAAATTTATAAACAAAGGTGTCAAGATATTCGTAAGGCGCTCGATTCTACTTTTTTTTATTAGTTTAAAATTCATTTATAATCTTCTTCCTGCCCTACTTGAGGTCGGCGCAATATGTCGTCTTTACTCCATTCATCTTTTTTAGCCGTTTTTTCAGCGTTCACGTTATTTATTTATACCCATTTTATTTTTATTTTATTTTATTTTATTTTATTCATTTTAGGCAAACTTACGGAATAATTACAGGATAGGTAGTAGGGTATCAACATTTTTATAAAACAACATTGCCAACTTAAAGATTCCACAGATAAATATCATTCGTTTTACATACGTTTGTGTGTAAAAAAAATATAAATTTGAATCAATAAAGTAATAAAAGGTACATTACAAAAAGCTCCAAGTTTGCTGGTACTTCAAGCCATCCACAAAAGAAGAGAAATTACCCAAAGTAACTATACAAGATAACAGGGAAAGTAGACCTGAGTCATTACAAACTGATTTGACTGTATGATGTGCTATCCAAATATGAACACATTTCAAAATATTCGCCTTTAAATATATTTTTTTTGAAAATACCACCCTGATGCAAAGATGATGATGAGATGAGAATTTTTTTATTTTTAGTTTTATCCACTTGCTGCTATTTTTTTACAGCTTTTGTGTAGTGAAAGAGTTAAGTTAGTTTCTACGAGCTGTTAACGGAACTGGGTCTACTTTCCCTGTAACCCTATATAGACATTAATATAAGTGAACTGGAACTGAAAACGTTCCGTGTCGCAGGTGTGACGGAGATCGAGGACCAGCTGCGGGCGCTGGGGGAGCGCTGGTCGCACACGTGCCAGTGGACCCTCGCGCAGCTGCAGCGCCTCTCCGAGCTCGAGCAGCGCCGCGACGCGCGCGCCCTCGAGCTGCAGCGCGCCCGCCGCGACGCAGACCTGCTCGAGCAGACCCTCAAACAGGTCACACACACACGCACACACACACACACACACACACACACACTTTACAATGCGTGTACAGTCAGCAATGTTTATGTTTAATAGTATTTGCGTATTGCTCGAATAAATAGACAGACAAAATAAGGATCCGAAAATCTACAATTTGTAGTCCGGGACATCTAAAAACCATAACCGTAACTTTTTTTTTGTAATAGGCTAAAGGAAATGTATCTTGTAATATCATACGTGTACGTTTGTTTCTGTGTATGCAGATGGAGGCGGTGCCTGTGGGGGAGGTGGGGCAGGTGGTGGAGCGCATCGCGGCGCTGCAGCGCGTCAAGACGGCGCTGGGGCGGCAGGCGGCGCTGCTCGCCGAGGCGGCCGCGGGGGGCGGCGGGGACGAGGGGGACGAGGGGGGTGGTGGGGACGCGGGGGACGAGGGCGGCGGGGACGAGGCGGCCGCGCTCGAGGCCCTGCAGGACCGCCTCGACGCCCTCCTCATGATCCTGCACGTGCAGGCGCAGCGAGTTAGTACCTTATCTTATGGTGGGGACTGGCAAGCCACCAAGCACCAATTCTTTCTATTTTCTTCGCCCATCAAATACATAGTCGATGAAGGAAACAATACCATCGAGGGAGGAAACCTAAGACCTCCCGGTTTTGGATATTTATCTCCGAGAAGGCACATGCGTTTAGCCGCCTAGACATCGAAGTTACAAAGGATATGTTCCATGGTCTCCTCCTCTCCGCACGCTCGGCAGTTAGTATCACAACCCGGTGGAGCCGTTGGCATCAATAACTGACGGGCCTATTACAACCCCCGGAGAGAACTTCAGGATTACAATATTGTTGTTTATTGTAAGGTAAAATCTTTCTTTTGTGACTTCTTCGTCCTCTCCGGGGTTGTACTTACACTGCAGAACATTAGTCTCCCCTATGGATCGCAAATAAGACCGATCGCCGCCAAAATGGCGCTAATCAGTTGGGCACGAAATAATCTTGAAAACCACCAGTCTAGTGTGCTAATAATGAAATGTTTATGGCGTCAATCTACACGCCCGTGTCCCACGAGGCGGCATACCTACTTTTGACACTCAAACATCATACGATGATAACATTGTAATAAACGATTTGCAGATCGAAGAGCTCGGGTTCGAGTTCGATATAGACGCGAGCGATCAGACCGCCGACAGCGAGGCGACCGACGAAACGCACAGCTCGCGCAAGAAGCCGCGCCTCTCCTCCGAGTGCGGCTCGCTGCTCGCCTTCCACGCCTGGGCCGACGACATGGAGGCGCTGCTGCACCAGGTGAGCTAGTAGACGAGGCGCACACAACGAGCCGCGCCTCACCTATTTGACAGACAGGAGCCTACGCAGGCCGCTCTACACGATACCAGTGCTCAGTCACTCGTATTGGATGAGTAGGTACCTTACCTTACCTATGGCGCCGCGTATCGGTCACGATACTGTGGGAAACCGTTCTGTTGGGTCGAAAAATAAAACCGGGGAAATTCAATATTACTTTATTGGTCCAGAACTATTGAAAATAATTTCTAAATAGTGGTCGTCTTCGAGTTTTCTTTATACACTGAACGGTGCGTGACGGCCGGCGCATGCGTAATTGCGTACGAGCTTCGTGTTGAGATCGTGCCTCACCATGCCCGTCCGGCCGACGGAGACGAACCCGGTCGGCGGGGCCGGACTTAGTGCGAAGTGCCAGCATCACTCCCCCTTAGAGCATCGTCTTGTTGAAGGTCGCCACTCGAGAAGGCTTATTTATCAGAACCAACGAGGAATCTTTTTGTTTTGACCTAGACACTGAAAATATTATTTTGTTCACTAGTAAGGAGTCAGTTGGATTACTCATCGCAAGTTTGGAATCCATCGTACATGTTAAATACTGACGCAATTGAGCGGGTTCAGCGGGTTTTAAACTAACTGTCTACCCATCAAACTGAACAGCAATCACTATGGAAGCAAACCGATCGGAGCAAAAATAAAATCAGCCGTTGCATACATTTGAGTCGAGTAGGCAATGCAGTTTAGTACGTCCAGGTACGTCCGTACGTACGTACGTCCAGTAGTATGACCAGGAAAATAATTTCGCTCGTCAATCTTCGTTTGCGGAGAGCAGGACTGAGTCCCCGACCAAACCCGAAGTCATTTAGTATTCAAAGGGTGCAAAGTCGGATAGCAGCGGAAAGGGCGCGAAAACAAATTAGCCAATAGCGTAAACGGATTGAGGGTGGCACAACCTAATTGGTCAATATAATTTCGTGCTATTAAAATTTGTTAACTGCGGAGGTACATCGGTAAGAGTTATAAACCTGGTACTACTGTATGGATGTAATGTAATGTATTTTCTTTGTGTTATGTTCTGTTTGTAGCAAGAAATTAAATGGCTTTTTTATTTTTATTTTATTTACTTTATTTACTACTACAGTAGTTGCATACATGCAACAGCTGATTTTATTGTTGCTTCGATCGGTTTGCTCCCATAGTAAAAGTTGTTCAGTTCGATGGGTAGACTCTTAGTTTAAAAAGATGCTAATGATATCAGTGTCACCCTTATAGCAGAGGAATAGCAGTAAGATATAATATGAACGTAGAGAAGAGAGTTGTAACAATATTGTGTTGTTGTGACCGCAGGCCGAGCACGAGCAGAGCGAGGAGGCGCGCAGCGAGGCCCTGAGGCTCGCCGACGAGCGCCGCGCGCCGCTCGCCGCCGAGCACGAGCACGAGCACGAGCACGCGCCTTCCGGTAAACACTTACATACTATCTATATCTATACAGAAATCCTCTTCTAAGGTTAAAAATTTATTGTGTGTTTATGAATCTGGAGGAGACGAGATAACTTTGTCAAGATCCCTATAAATAGGACCAAATGTCTATGCCTACCCCTCTGCAAAAAGTGTTTACGTATGTTTCTACATTGAAGCGAATGTAAGGGTATTTTACGGAACGGAGTCGCGTTCGCTACTAACTGAGGTGACACGTGTATTTTATTGATGTTTGACAAAAATAAACCAGGAGATTACTTGGTGGTCACGAAAATCTAATTGGTTCAGATTGTACTACAACATTAACAGAACTATTATTGTGATTGTAAGCTGTAAGTTTTCCGAATAAAATATAAATAATATAGGTGCATACTAAGTAAACAATGTATGTATATTTGTGCAGAGGAAGTAATGACTAGATGGGAGAGCATACAGCGGCGCCTCAGCGAGCTGCGCGAGCAAACGGCGCAGCGCTCTCGCCGCGCGGCGCTCGTATCGCGCGCCGAGCCGCTCGCCGGCGAGCATGAGCTGCGCGCCGAGCTCCGCCAGCTCGCCGAGCTGCGCGACCAGGACCGACCGCGCGCCGCTACCGGCGACCAACTAGCCGATGAACTGGACGACAAGATCAACACGTTCGAACAATGTTTGTACCCATGCCACGCATCATCCACGCAACCATCCAACTGCATTAAAAAAAAAAAATTAGAAACATTGTGACTAAATTTGCATGTTTGTGACATAAACAGCTGAAAGAGCTCGATGAAATTTATAAAATCTGTTTACAGGATATAATACATTCGCTATTAACACATAAGATACTTTTTTAAATTCAACATAGTTGCGAGTGAAAGCTACAATAGTAGGTGATGTAATTTGGGTCGAAGATGTAAATATAAAGTAGAAATTAGTACAAGAGATGTTACTGTCACAAGTGTTTATATTGAAGTAACTTTAAAATAGGAATAAAAGAATATGTCACATGGATTATTCCGAAAGAAGAAAATAACTTATAAAGAATCTACACAACAAGAGATTACTATAGACAGTATTTTCAACAGTAGGTATTACGTAATAAAATAAAGTGAACCTATTTAAATATAAAAAATATATTTGTGTCGTGGAGGAGAACCTCCCCTAGATTGTGATGTCCAGGCATTACTAACTCGGTTATCTGGATATAGAACGCGATGCACAATATCTAAGTTAGTGCGCGGAGCTCTTGCAGCGAACATAATAAAAGTGAAACGTGTCGGTCGCACAGACGTGTCGGCGTGCGAGGCGGCGGAGGCGCTGTCCAAGTACGAGGCTCGCCGCGCGGCGCTGCTCGCGGTGGAGCCGCGCGTCGGTGACCTGGAGCCGCTGCAGCAGCTGCTCGACGGACTGCAGGTACATTGTTCGGTCCTCACTTCATCACATATAGATAGATAGATAACTCATTTATTTCACCAGAACAGTACAGAATAAACAGTAACAGACAAAGGCAGTAGGTAACATTTTAGAGTCCGCATAAGGAGGGCCGTGTAAAGCCGCAGCAGCAACAGGGAGTTCCCATTACGGACCAATAAATAAAAACAACAACATATTGTATGTATAGGTGTTGCAATATGACACCGTACGACCTGTATTGCGCCGATGAAAAAGGTTCTGACCCAGCATTTATGCTGAAGCAAAAGCTGCAGCGCTGTTAATTCTGCCAGAACAATACGGCTCGAGCGTGCGTTCGCGCAGCGCGAGACAAACTGTTAAATTAGTTAGGTTAGGTATCCAAGTGCATTTTTGCCACCATAATAATATATTTATCCATAAATTATGTTTGTGTGTAATATATATGATTATAAGATTTTTGTTAAAAGGAGATAATAAATACCCAATAACAAATGCGTTTTAAACTAAACTAAAACTCCTATTCCATCCAAAGCAACAGACAATAAGACCTTTTAAACTAGTCAAATGAAATATATAAGGTCTAACAAAATTAGGTGAAACTTTTTTAAAGGGATGATCAGACCATCAAACTGAACAACTTTCTCTATGGGACTAATATCGAAATCGCGAATAAAATCAGCTATTCCATACAAACCTATGGAGACACCACTCCACTTCCACTCAACCTAAATGTATGCGATTTCGATATTGGTCCCATAGAGAAAGTTGTTCAGTTTGATGATCTGATCATCCCCTTAAAATAGTTTCAGCTAATTTTGTTAGACGTTATATATATGTATATATATATATAATAAAATATAGTACGTGTTCAATTCATTCAGTTCTCAGAGCTGAATCGTGGACGTATCATGTTATCTGTTGTCGCACGAACGAACCAACTCACGACTCAACCACGCGCGGCAATGAGTTGACGAGTCTTTGCAGGCGACTGAAAGACAGAGATGGATCGGCAAGTTTAGGTATTGATGGCGCGTGGCTGCCACGGTACTCTATGTTCCAGGGTTCGCCGCACTTAATGGAGACGCTGCAGAGAGCTACCTATGTTATTGTACTCGTGCAGTGTCGTCACTTATGTGATCCATTCTTACCTTTGACTACTTATATAGGGACTAGTTACGCGTGTAATTCTACGAACAAACATTTCTGCCACTTTTTGCGGGAGGTGAGGTAACACGAAATCCTCAACTTTGGATTTTATTCCACATAACTTAAGATTCTAATTTTGAACGTTAAAAATCATGAAAAGAAGTCTCGTGTGAACCCAAAACGTTCTAAGTTCGAAATTATTGTTTCGCAATTGTAGGCTGTCTCGTTTAGGTAAATGATATTTACCTGTGGAAAATTTTACTTGACAATATTGTTTGCGCGACCCAGTAGGAGTCCGACGATGGAAGCCGGGGCCGGGGCAGACCAAGAAAGAGATGGCGCGACGGCCTGGATGCCCACGAAGCGAAATGGCAACTGATGGCACAAGATAGGGAAGGCTGGAAAAGCTTGGGAGAGACCTTTGCCCAACAATGGGACAAAATAGGTTAAAAAAAAAAAATTGTTTTATAAAAATGTTGATATCCTATTCTTTGATTAATTATATGTCAAGATAGAACCTCATGTCATGCTGTTAACGTATTAAAACTAATGGGTCAACTTTCTTATGTCGGTGTGTGTGAGGCGTCAAACATCTTATCTCTGTATATGGATAGAGTTTAGCGGCCTCATCTGGTTATATCTAATCCGTTAGTAATGTTAAAATAAAATAGAATGGTAATGTGTGGTCCCTGTTCGTACAGGAGGTGTCGCAGGCGGCGGGCGCGCACGAGCGGCGGCTGTCGCTGGTGGAGAGTGTGACGTCACGGGAGCCGCGGCCGCGCGCCGCCGCCGCCCAGCTCGCCGCCCTGCGCGAACAGCTGCGGCGAGGCGCCGCCGAGGTATGTTGAGGCTCATCATCTACACGTTGCCCGCTGTATTAACTCGTCTGTAACGTGATTAATACTAGTTGAGTTTATAGAAGCGTCAATAGCTTGCGCAAAGTTTAGGTATAGTAAAGTAAGCGAGCCATACAGACACGTGTGTTTGTGTGTCAGACGCGGTCGGAGTGGGAGGCACGCGGCGCATCGGTGGCGCTCAGGGTGCAGGCGGCGCAGGAGGCGCAGTCGCGCGTGCGCGAGATGTTCTCGCGACTGGAGGGCATGGAGCGGTGGCTGGACGAGCTGGCGCCGCGGCTGCCGGCGGAGCACGAGTGCACGATCGAGGACGCGGCGCAGCTCTACCGCGTGAAGGGACGCTTCCAGGCGCTCAAGGACCTTTGCGACGAGCGCACCACCACGCTCTGCGAGCTCAACGAGGCCGGTACGTTACTTGTTTACACTTTGTCACTACAAAACAAACACCTCGCAATTACATATACTTATACCTACTTTAGTTTTTTTTAGGGCGGGACATGATACTTTGGTAGTAAGGCACAAAACACACACAAAAGGCATAAGGCAAAGGTACGGCACAGGCATAGTGCCGCTTCAAAACTTTTTGATACAAAATGTATTAAAGCGGCGTGTCGTGAATTGTACTCAAGCGGCGCAGACATCGAAGCGGCATGCTTTTGTCGCGCCTGTGCCGTACCTTCGCCTTATGTCTGTGTGTGTGTTGTTTGTTTGTGTTTGTTGTTTGTTGTTTTGCGCCTAAGCTGCCGAGCTCAGCCTACCCGCCACTATGTGTACCCCATCTCAGCTTTATTGTAAAGATAACGGAATGGTGCCGGCGACGCCATGTTCGGTTCACCCACCAGTAGCTCGATTCTTGCAGTGTCGTTTGATTTCTGAGTATGACTTAGACTAGGTTTCTCGTCATTGATATCAGCTGATAGACGTCCACTGCTGAACAAAGGCCTCCAAGGATCGCCACAACGACCAATCATGCGCTGCCCTCATCGCTGTTCTCGAAGCCTTCACCAGATCGTCGGTCTACACTGAGAGGGGCCTACCCACGCTGTTTTTCGGTACAATGTTTATTGTCAGTCATGACATACGGAATTGAAACGTGCTCGCTCACTCAACGCCTCATAAAAAGGCTGAAAATCACCAAAAGAGAGGTGTACGAGCCACGTAGAATGCCAGCTTGACATTTTATAATTTACCTAATTAACAAAACATATCAGTTCACGTTTAGCAAGGAAGTACGTTGCGCGTGCTCATTTATCAATACCTAATCAAAGACATTTTGTAAAGTTCGACCTAAGTTTATAAAATACAAATCTACATCAATACCTATCGCCTATTGTTTAATTTGTAGATGTGTTGTGTGAAAAGAAAACTCTAAGATTAACTACTGCGAAAAAAGTGGAATGGAGTTTATTTCAAGTGGAATCCTGCCTTATATGGTACAGCGGGAAAATAATTATAGCGCATTTTAACTCTACGCATGGTTGATGAGGCCGAAGAGTTCTCTAGTTTGGCTAGGTTTCTTTCTCTGCAATTCTAAGTGAAATGATAATAGATGATCAAACGAACTTCTGAAGTGAAGTTCGATCATTATTATATGAGTCGCTTCATTCGAAGATATATTATTTACCAGGTAGTCCTTTGAACCTACAAGGCGACTTCGCACGTTTTTTAAAAGACAAAATCCATAGACTAAAAAATTCATACATTCACTCCGTACTCACTCCACCGCTCGTTTCATTCATTTCCTCATTTACTTTAGAGGAGAAAACAAAGCTTTCGTATTGGGCTATGCTAGGGTGGGAGGGTTGTTATATCTTCGAATGAAGCGACTCATATAATAATGATCGAACTTCACTTGAGAAGTTCGTTTGATCATCTATTATATTTCGTCGCTTCATTCTTCAGATATATTATTTACCAGGTAGACTTTTAGAGTAGAAAGTTTTGTTTTAATAAAATCAAATATCTTAAGTTAACAATAAGAGTTTAATCCTTTATCTTTTGCTTACATAATTTTTTACTATACTTAATTATGTTTATTACTAAATCACAGTCTGTTAATTTCAATTGACTTAGATAAGGTATGAACCATTGGTGTTCATAGTTTTTACCACTTATATTTATATAATTAATAATTTGGAATCATCGGATTCCATTAGGAAAGCAAACTGCTCTTGCAAAATCATCTTCAGCTGACGTGGTTCTCTGGTAAAAGCGAGCAAAGGTATTAGAGGAACTCGTCCAGCCCGCGGTTTTACGGATGGTGTCGATGCTGACACCAGCGCGGCTCGCGGCCGAGGTGGACGCGTGGCGCGTGCTGTGCGCGCTGAACCGCGCCACGTCCACGCCGCACTCCGACAGTACTTGTTTAATCCACCTACTGATCGTTTGTGATGTTGCCGGTCTGTGTGGTCCTTTATACGTCAATATAAGCTTTCCCATACTTTCTGTTCTCATATTTCTTGTTATAGAAATATAGTCCTTGAGGACTGTAGCAGGACAAATAGAAACGTTTTCTCGAAAGAACGGTAATGAAAGTACAGGTTGTTCTCGTCCGGGGGCTGATGTTTTTACAACATCTAAAATGGCCACCTTTACACAGTTATCGGAAAATGTTATGTTTTCTAGCTTTATAAGTGAGAATGTTTGGACTCTGTGTGCTGTGCAAATTGCTAACAAAATTACTAGTTTTTTTGTCAATTTTTCTAGATTTAGATTAGTATTAGGAAACCAGTTTGAAACAACGTTTAAAATTAATTGTGGATCCCAGGTATGAACATATTTAGGTCTGCTCGGAGTTTGTTCTGGTTGTGGTTCGAGAACTTGTTCGTCACAGGTGCTGTGTACGGGCGGCGTGTGCTGGGCATCGTCGGCTTCCTGACTCCTCCCCTCCCCCCCCTGTTCGACGGGTAACGAGGAGGAGCTGCCCAGTTTCCCGAGTATGTGGGTCGAGCAGATGTTGAATGTGTAGACGTTGAAGTCTTCGGTGTCACTGATTTCTTGATCTGAAGACCTTGCTTTTCTATGGCTTTCGCAGCCTTTATTTTTTCTGACAGTTTTTTGCCAAAAATTGTCTCATCCCGTTCTGCGTCCTGGACGACGTGCAGAAAGGTTTTGTCAAGACTTGGTGTTATGAGCTTTATACGGCTCTGTGTAGACATGGCATGTAAGTCGCATAAGATGCGACAGCTGTTGCTAAGGTGTTTCATCGCAAGTATCTTATCATCCGTTTTAAGCAATACGTCCATCGCCCTGTTGATGGCAGTGATACCAGATCCCAACTGCTGTTGAGAAGCTGCCAGATTTTTATCTCTGTTTCGCACCATGTCCGGAACGGCAGCTGAAATCTCCTCGTTCAGCTTAGGTGCTTGTAGCAATTGGCAATTGTTTGGGCAGAGATATTCTTTAAGAATTTTATCTCTGTTTTCTTTTTGAGTGCCCTTCTTGAGAAGTGGCACCCATAGTTTGGTTAAGTTTGGGTGTATGTCTTCCCCGAATTCGGGGGATGCGTCTGTTGCTTCCCCTAATGCTCCTATTAGTTCCGGGTCTATATCGGGTACGGTCTCGGGATCGGCCACTGGATCCGCCGTGTCTTCAATTTCGACTGACGGGGCCGGGGGTTCCTCAGGAATTTGCAAAAGAGCTTCGTCTTCCCCTTTATTTTCTTTATCTAAAAATGAAAATAAACGTTTGTTAAGAAACATGTTTGTTTCAGTGGTAATATGACGCTCCCAAGCAGCGCAGAGTAACGTGTATATCTACCTAAGATTGCACGTATGTTCTGCTAAGTAATATCGTTGGAGACTCGCAGTCAACCCCGATATGTGATTTGTCATATTTATTGACTCGCAGTCAATCCATATGCATGTTAAAATTGTTTAATTATCCATTGAATCACTTGCAAACCACTTTTGTTAGTAATAATAACCTCAAAACTTACCGTTTTCGCTATCTGACGATGTGAGGAAATGAATGAAACGAGCGGTGGAGTGAGTACGGAGTGAATGTATGAATTTTTTAGTCTATGGATTTTGTCTTTTAAAAAACGTGCGAAGTCGCCTTGTAGGTTCAAAGGACTACCTGGTAAATAATATATCTGAAGAATGAAGCGACGAAATATAATGTTGTATTGTATTGTATTGTATTGTATGTATAACGTGGGCATCGGCAGGTAACGACATGCTGCTGGAGGCGGCGGGCGAGGGCGGCGGGGCGCTGGCGCGGAGACTCACCGCCCTCAACGCGCGCTGGAACCTGCTCACGCACGGCGTCTACGAGCGATACAAGTATATCTACATACATCACATCTCATCACATCACATCACATTACACACTCAATACTATTCCTGTACAACAACACGTTTCTTTAACTCTAGACATACTTTTTCTTAAATTAAATTTTTTGACTTATTAAACTGGTTTATTGTTTTCGAACGTAAAAAACGTTAAAAATGTTATTTCTAAAATTGTACATACCCCTCGACTTTCTGCTCTATAATGTAACCCTGCTGTTCAACGCTTTTAATTTCATTAACACAACACAACTTCACAATTTTTAGGACTATGATTTTTATATTCATGAGCACAAAAATTTACTTAATCGATGAAAAGTTCAAATCTTAGTGTCAAACACCTCCCCCCCCCCCCCCCCCCCTGCAGGGTGCTCGCGGAGGCGTGGCACGAGGCGGGGGAGCTGCGCGCGGCGCTGGCGCAGCACACGGCGTGGCTCGACGGGCTCGAGCGCCGCCTGCGCAAGCCGCCCACCGCACCCGCAGACGCCGAGGAGATCGCTGACGACCTATACGTATGTTGTACTTACTTACATTTACATCCATACTACTTTTAGTTTACTTATATTCATGTAAATCATATAATGTAGGGGTGTGTATTAAATTATTTATGTGCGTATTGGCAACGAAGATGCTAATTGTACTGAAGTCCGTGCTGACGCGAAGAAGGAATAAACTTTCAGCAAGGTGACGAGCGAGTTAAAGTGACCGGGTTGTATCGTTTATTTGTAACTATATAATGAAGGAAAACGCTCAATCCTGTTTCGCCTCAAAACTGGTAAATTTCAATTTTATGAGAAATCCCACGATAGAAAAGGATAATTTCCATTTCCTTGGGAAGCTTGTATGTGTTCTTTGATCATACACATGCGCCAGTTGCGAAACCATGTTGTTGGAAACGAATACACTTCGTCATGTGGGTAATATTTTTTTATACAAAAAAAGTGTACCCTCTGAACTGAAATGTGTTCGTATAACGTGTGCGGCAGGACCTGGAGAGTTACGTGCAGAACCACAGCGCGTCGCGTCTGTCTCGCATCGAGGCGGTGGGCCGGCAGCTGGCGGACGCGCACATAATGCCGACGTGGATCCGCGCGCAGCTGGACGGGCTGGCGGCGCGCTGGGAGGCGCTGCGCGAGCGCGCGCGCGACCGCGCCGCGCTGCTGGAGGCGGCCGCGCGCCGCGCCGCGCGCTCTGAGGTCGAGGTGGACGCGCTGCACCAGTGGCTCGCCGACTTGCGCCCCACACTCGCCGCCGACCGACCGCTCGACGGAACACACGCTATGGTAACTGACTACTATGGTAACCGACAGTGTCAAAGACAAATATTACAGCTTATAGGTACATTAATTAGACCGAAAAGACTAGATAGATTCATAAACACGCATCGATCTGATCTGTTACTACTTTCGTGAACTAAATAATATTAATTATTTTCTCATCCAAATTAGACATATTCCAACGACAGTTAATCTATTCGCTTTTACATAGTGTACTACTACAGTCCCCTCTTGACACAATTAAACTTGATAACAGCGGCTGAGCGAGCAGTTCGAACAGCAGCGCGCGGTGATGCGGTCGGTGGAGGGCGTGGCGCAGGACTACCAGGAGGCGGGCCAGCTGGAGGCGGCCGCCCGGCTGCGCGACCAGCTGCAGCTGCTGCAGGTACCCTGAGGGCGCGCTCAGTTCACACGAAAACTTTGTTGCGGCAGCCGCAAGAATAATCCCGCTTCATAATGTCTGCGCGCTAAACATCCTCTCTAGATGTGTCACTACATATGAAATGTTTACCTATGACTACAAGAATACTGAAAAACGTTGAGAAGCGACAAGTTGCGAGATTATAACGATTACGACAAAATACTCCACGGCCATTATCTAATAAAACCGATCAAGTGCGAGGTGGGCTACTCGCGGACCGAGGGTTCCGTACCACCCAACCACACAACATATTAAATTAAAAAACTTTTTTTTTGTCCAGGACCTTTAGCACGAGACTGACTCACACTTGGCCGGTTTTTATTATTTGTTATTTTACTGTAGAGTTTGTTCTATAATCACACCAAGTTTGACGGTTGTATGTATTAACGTTTTTACGACAGAGCGAGAAGAAAAACCGTTGTAAAAAATTAGTTTCTTGTTGAGAAGAGAGTTAATTTTTAACTTTTTATTATTTGTTAACAAATTCGCCGTAATAACGAATATTTTGTGAAAATTTCAAATATACGGTTCAAAAGTTACAGCCCTAAATAGGTAGGACAGACGAACGGACGGACGGACAAACGGATTACGTAGGTTTAGTAATAGGGCCCCGTTTTCTCCCTTTGTGTACAAACCCTAAAAAAAAGAGTTTTACCTTTACAGTAAAATTAATATCCACTCCGGAACTATAATATAAAGTAGATTAAATGTTTGTGCAGAGCAAGTTCGCGGAGGCGGAGGAACGCGTCAGGGAGCTGAGCAACCGTGCGGAGGGCGAGCCGGGGGCGGGGGCGGGGGCGGGGGCTGGCGCTGCGGGCGGGATGGAGGGCGGGGGGGAGGAGACGGAGCAGTCGCTGGAGCGGCGTCTGGAGCGCGCGGAGGAGGCTCTGCGCGAGGTAGAGCGCGGCGCGGGCGCGGCCGTCTCGCGCGCCGAGCCCGAGCCCGACGCCGTGCGCGCACAGCTGCGCCGCTGTCTGGTGAGACACACACACACACACACTAGATACCTACTACCGACACGTGTGAGTGTATCACAGGGACTCACTCCACTACATACCTCATCATTTAACTATTATGTTATTAAGACGCTGAATATCGCCGTGCCTCATGTTTACCCTTGCCAAAGTAAAATAAAGTAGCACGTTAGCGCCATCACACGAATCTGACCGAAAACGACCAAGAACATAGCTACGAAACGATCAAGTTACGAAATAAATAGCTAATAATCAATTACCATCAACAGATGGCGCTTAAATGACCGATTTTATTGACAAATTTTATACAGATATTTGTTTAAAATACAATTATTGTCTTTTAATCAATATCCATTATAAATTTTTTACAGAGAAAAGATCATAAAAGTGTTTTACAGTATTCTAATTTCTACATTTTAATATCTATTATACCCAATAGATAGAGTTTAGAAAACTCACATTTACCAAGTAACCTTGTACAGACACACTTGCTGTTACAGTTTAATAATAGTTTAGATTAGATAGGTAGGTAACTAGGTACTTTATCTTACTTAAAACAAACTTGTATAAATATCAAAAAAAAAATTTTACTACTAAATATACTACTTACTCAATGTAAATAAAAAACTAAAAATAAAGTATTTATATAAAAGTAAAAAAAAAGCAGCACTCCTGAGATCAGAACTCTGTGTCTGAAACCGCGTTGCAACGGTCTAGACCACTGGACCAAATAGCTTCTAGCACATGATCATTTTCATCGTCTACATTTAAATTATAATCTCATTCATTTATAGTAAGTTATTAAGAAATGCATCAAATCAACAATATTTGGTAATAATAAATTGTATTCACGTGGAAAACACAAACATTTCAACTTCCGACATTATAATTATTTTGTTAGGAATATTTTACTGGCGTTTCATTGTTTATTTTTGGTTTATTGATCAATAAGTACATTTACAGAAACTAAAAATGCACTTAAAAATATTATTTACACTTAGTAACATTTTTCAATTCATAAAAACATTTATACAAGCCTAAGCGGAAAATTACGAAAATAATTATTTACGTAAAATCTAAGCACTTATTTAAAATTCTGGATCAATAAAAATCTTTAAAATAATGTATTTAATCATTTTCTTGAATATAATTACGTATTTTAATGCACATTTAGTGGAATTTTTTCTTTTAAGTTCCTTTAAAGAGGTGACTTTGGAATAATTTTCTAACGAGAAAATATCGTTCAAACGTGTTTGGGAATCAATATTTTTTTTAGAAATACAGTCAAATATAACATATATTTTTCCTGCTGCGATCTGATGCTCTGATCTTGCTAAAAAACTTCTGAAGTGGAGCTCAATTGGGTGTTGCCAGCGTCTTAACATAACATACTAGAAATATCATAACAAGCAAACAGCTTACTATCTAAAGAAACATTTATACTCATACTTTAAAGTATTTTCTTTAGATAGTGAGTAAGTTTAACAATGAAAAAATCATTTTTTCTTGGTCTTTCATTAATTTAAGATACTATGTTGTTTAAAAGAAATTGATCCTTATGAATGACTCTTTCGGTTGGTATCATAAAATACAGGATGTTTTTTTTTTCACGTTTCACCGGTTCGATTCCCGGCTCGAGCAGATGATTTTTCAAAAATCTTTAAATGCAGTTTTAATTATTTTTGTAAATAAAGGAATGTTTCCTTTCAGTAAAATTTGCCATCATATATATTATGGGTACTTTCCCTCCAACCACGGCCTTTTTTTCCACCCTGTATACCTAGGCACGTATGATTATAAATTAAACGTGCGAGTTCTGTTCACGCTTCACCTGCGATTTAATCCCGCAACGCAATCTGATTACGCAGACTAAGTTGCTTTATATCTACATAGCCATACAAAAACAATGCATACCTACAGTATATTTATCTACGTATATTACGTACGTACGTAGGTATATTGCATAAACTTAATAGACTATCGTAATAGACCAACAATCTCCTCATGATCGCATCACCAAAACCGTAATGTCAATATGTACGAAATTGATACGTGTGTGAGTTTTAGTGATGTGACATTGCCGTATTCGCGATTATCGATATCAGATTATCGACTATTTACTATCTATTCGACGTTGATATCGATAATCGGGAATACGTCAATGTCAAATAACTACCTATACCTATAGTAGTCACTACTATATTACGAGGTCTAAATCGGCCAGGCTAAAACCTATCTACCACCTACTACTACCTACACTGTTAAGTGTGTCTGAACATTATGGGATGAGGGATTATGGTCGTGAGTTTATGTATGTACTTATGTATTCATCTAAAGTGAATAACTATGAGTGTAATGTATCGCTCGCATGTACACACGGCGACACATCAAGCTATACAAAACCAACATAAGCTGGCCGCGCGATGTTATACGTTACTCGACTTACGCGCGGTCTGCTTATGTTGGTTTTGTATAGCTTGATGTGTCGCCGTGTGTACAAACTGTTTATATATTTATAATAATAACTAAGAGCGTATCGCCAACAAACTGTTATGCAGTTTGGCGAATTTGTATTTTATTATAACAGTCTTAAGAATGAAGTTAAATTAAAAAAAAAACATTTAATAAAAGGTTACTTTACGGATATAGTGTGGCTACGTGTCCCTGACTCCATATTACAATTTAATGTTTTTGGATTTTTTTGTCTGTCTGTTTCTTTGTTTGTTCGCGCATCACCAGAAAACTGTACTGGACCGATTGTGATGAAACTTTTTGTGTTTGAAAGCTTATGATTAAATTGTTATATCATGTATCTCACTACAATAACGGGAACCGGGTGCGGACGAAGTCGCGGGCAAACTCTTGTTATAAAATAAATACAACAAAACTGAACATACCGACTGGATAAGAAACATTTTATTTACTTTAATAATTTCGTAATATTTATTTTGACAAGTTTTTATATGTGGTTTCATACCTTAGTCTTAGTGACAAATTAATTAATTTCAGTTACATAATTATTTTGTTCACACTTATACAGGGAGTTGCATTACTTTAAGGGGTGATTGTACCCATGATACTTATGAACTTTCCCTACGAAAAATAAAGGAAATTGTAAAAAAAAGAACCTATCACTTTCCATACTAAACAATCAGCTGATCGAACGTTTGTATAATTGTATAATAAGAGAAAAATTTTTGACAGGATGCCAACGGAGACTTCATTGTTTCAAAGTAGTTTTACGGCTATTAAATTATAATCTCTTTCGCACGCGTAGGTTTTTCGGTAAGGTCGGATTCTTATTCGCACACTGTGTCGGTCTAATTACGGTAGTAATATTAAGTTTATGGTATATTCTGTCTGATAATTATAAAAAAAAACTTGACTCCGAGAAATCTCTATCGATAAACATTGTCTGATTAGTATAATACAAAGTCGCTATTTCAGATTATCTGTTTGTGTGCTTAGTTCTTTTAAATTTAATTTTGATGCGGAGTTGTCAATCACGGTGATTTAGAGAATATCTTCCGGAAGGTTTATGTATATAATACATTTATAATATACGAGCGTTAACCCGCGACTTTGTCCGCACAAATTATATACCAAAAATTCAATACAATAATTCAAAAATTTTTTATTCACAATAATATCACATAGATAGCTTTTTGACGTCATTTTTTGAGTCTACCACCGCGTCGGAAGATTCCGTTGAGAGAAGATGCGGCCAGAAACTCTACAACACACATCTTTTAAACAAAACAAAATATACAAAGTACATTTAAAATACAATATTGCATTACATAGAGTAACATTGTCAACGAGTTTATTTTTATTGCATTACATAGAGTAGCCTTTTTTACAGAGGACTTGTTTAACATGGGACTTAAACTTTTTGTCTAGCAAGTTTAGAATATCCTCTGGTATCTTATTATAATAGCGTATACAGTGCTCCATAAAAGATGTGTTGACCTTACTGAGTAAAATGTGGGGATACTAATTTATTTTTATTTCTTGTATTGTAATTATGAACGTCACTGTTTTTGGGAAAGAGATACAAATTTTTCCGAACGTATACAATATTTTCGTAAATATATTGACTGTAAAAAGTCAAGATACTGATATCTTTAAAAACCCCTATCTATCTTTACCAGATTTTAAGTCAGATCATTAGCTATCAAACAAAAAAAGTTTCAAAATCGGTTCAGTAGTTATTGCGTGATACTCGTTCAAACAAACAAACACCGAAACAAACACACAAACAAACAGACAGACAAAAAATTTAAAAATTGGTGAAATTGAATCAGGGACACCTAAAAACCATATCGTAATTTTTTTTTATTAATATCTTCAATGTACAGACAAACTTTCTGCTACAGTTTTATAATAGTTTAGATTAATAGATATCACCCGGGCTGGGTAAAGTCGAATGGCGTCGATGGACAACAAATGAAACTAATTTTAATAGTAGATTGTCGAGCGGGTGGTGTGAAAAATACTTACAATGCTATTATAGCAAATATATTTTCCAAAATAAAGTTCAACTATGCAATCTGGATTTGCGTTAATTGTATTATCTTCATGATTTCTTGTTAGTTTTAGTTTTTTGTTCATTTTCAAGATAAGAGCATATTTCTTAGTTGATAAGATAGCATGCATAGCATATGCTCACGACTATATTCCCCGAGGGGGTAGTCAGAGATATTGAAAACAGAACATCAACGTTTCACTAGTAGTACCGAGACTCTGTCCAGTGTGACGGGTAGTGAGCCCGCCGCCATTATAATGAACAGTGGGTACAATACATGCATCGAAATTGCAGCATGCACGTTTCCTCACGATGATTTCCTTCACCGAAAAGCCAGTGGTGTTACGAATCGTACATAAATTCCGAAAAACTCATTGGTTCGAGTCGGCCTGGACGGGGATCGAACCTCGCTTCCTCCATAGTTTATATTCGCATGCATCAGTGAGTGCGTAGCTGGACTACGGTGGTAATAGCAATGGGATATCGAGCCGCAGTCGTGTCGCGTGTCGCGTGTCGCGTGTCGCGTGTCGCGGGGATTCACTGATGCTATTTATTGTCACGCTAACTAATCACTTCGACCACCGCACCGCACCGCCCCCGCCACCACCTCACCTGGCGCCCGGCGCCTTCGCACGACCGGCTCGTTATTACATCTGTACACGCAAAGTGTAATTAAATGAACGCAAAACCATTACACCTATTGTAAACAATCTATAACAGGACAATTATATGTATATTGTAGGAATCTCAGAAATACAATACACAATATCCTTTTCGAAACTTATATTGAAAACTTCTCATCGCAATTAGAAAGTTCCTAAGTACAATGACTGAAGCTGGTTATGATGTATTAAACAATATAGACTGAAGATACTGCACTAGGGAAACCGACTCAACAAAAACTATTTTAAAACTTGTCTTATCCAACCTAAACACCACTACCTTCGACTTTGATATTATCGAATCTAGCATGTCAGACCACAAACAAATGTACTTAGGACTAAAGAAATACAAACATCCCCACAAAGAGCGAGTGCAATATGAAAAAATTGATTACCCTTGATTGTACGACTGCATCAAAAAATCAAATTTCGTAAACCGTGACAACGACTATGCAACATTAGAGAAATATTTGGTCCAAAAACTTGCGCAGAATAGAATACTAAAATATAAAATACAATACTTGCCTCAAGAAGACTGGATTAATAAAATCATCATCAACGGAATAAATAAACGGAACGTTCTATGGAGTGGACACAAAAAAGATCCTGAAAATGAAACACTAAAAGCAAATCTTCTCATGGAAAGAAATAAAATACAGAAAATGACACAGAAAACAAAACAGAGCTACTATTATGAAGCCTTCGATCAATGCAAAAATAAACCAAAGAGTTTATGGAAACTAATAAACACTATCAAATAACGAGCGTTAACCCGCGACTTCGTCCGCACAAATTATATACCAGATTTTAAGTCAGATCATAAGCTATCAAACAAAAAAAGTTTCATCAAAATCGGTTAAGTAGTTTTTGCGTGATACTCGTTCAAACAAACAAACAAACACACAAACAAACACACAAACAAACAGACAGACAAAAAATCCAAAAATTGGTGAAATGGAATCAGGGACACCTAAAAACCATATCGTAACTTTTTTTTGTTAATATCTTCAATGTACAGACAAACTTCCTGTTACAGTGTTATAATAGTATTCAAATTCAAATAATAAGACTTTGAACCGCTGCACTCCCCCAAAACTAGTAAGTAATTCTAATACAATAATAGACCCTACCGAAATTTGTGAACATTTCAATAAATTTTTCTCAACAGTAGGCACTACTCTCGCACAAAGCATACCTAAGAAATATCACAATAACACAACAAACACTCTCACATCCAATGACACAAACACACATACTTACAAATTATCGGAACTCAAGCCTTCTACCGTCAAGGAGTTACGTTACTAAAATAATAGATGGCCTAGATGCTAGCGCAAGCACAGAGATTGATGGAGTAAGCGCTAAATCCTTGAAATGTATTAAAATGCTGATAGCAGAAAACTGTCAATCTATCTATCAATCAATGCATAATAGACATGTAATGCATGTTCCCTGACAGCTTAAAGATAGCTAAAGTAAGTCCTATGATTGATAAAATCATGAGTGCCGAAATGAAATGACGAAAATTACTTAGGGCTCATATGCATGAAATCAAATCACGAAAAGTACTTAGGGCTCATACTAGATGACAGACTGACATGGACAAGACATATACAACATGTAAAATTAAAGTACCCTTGACAGGCGTTCTACATAAAATGATAAAATGCATCCCCCATAAATTTCGAAATATAATTTATAAGGTCTAACAAAATTAGCTGAAACTATTTTAAGGGGATGATCAGACCATCAAACTGAACAACTTTCTCTATGGGACCAATATCGAAATCGCAAAAAAAATATCAGCTGTCCCATACAAAACTGCAAACTGGAATGTATGGGACAGCTGATATTTTTTTCGCGAATTCAATATTGGTCCCATAGAGAAAGTTGTTCATTTTGATGGTCTGATCATCCCCTTAAAATAGTTTCACCTAATTTTGTTAGACCTTATATAACGCGCTAGTAAAACCACATTTAGATTATTTAATAGTAATCTGGGGATGTACTGCTAAATCGAACTTGAAAGAACTGCAAATAACACAAAACAAAATAATTAAAATTCTTTATGGATACCCCTACTTGGGTAGGT